>PVIU01002873.1:81602-159554 GCA_004026605.1 Ondatra zibethicus
GTCCTCGTCATGTCTGTTTTTGTGAAATCCAAAGTGAAACAAATCACTGCGCCCCAAAATAACCCTATGCTCTATATGAATTAACCAATGAAATACTTGTTGCTGGGTACCCTAAAGCTGCCTGCCCCAAAATCCTATATAAACTGCTTTGTTCTCTGAGCCCGGCATGCTCAGCAACCCGATTGCTGCAGCATCCGCAAGCCTGTGTAACCAACTAATAAAAGCCTCTTGCTTGTGCAGCCGAAGTCGACTGGAGTCTTCTCTTGGTGGGGAGCGTCTGCTGGAGGGTCTCCCCTTACCGGGGATCTCTTCACAGAAAGCCTGAGAAAGCTTAGGAAAGAATAGAGTAAAGCATGTTTTCTTGGTAGCAGCAATTTCTCGGGTCTGCTCTGCTTGCTAGAGGCAAGCAAGCGCTCTCATTTAAGAGAGGCTTCCTGACTCAGCTTTAGCTGTAAAACCTTGTAGCTCTTTTAAGAGGTCCTGCCACGAAACACTTAAATGGTGTTGATAAAAGCTGACTGCATGCTTTTTGGTTTTCAGCTGTAGCAGGAAAAAAGCTGCGCCGTTTTAAAATGCCGGCTTTGTGGGCCGACCTGCCAAGGCAAACTCTGACTCTTTCAGACAGCCGGTCCAACTACCACGAAGCATTTGAATGTGGTTTCTGAGCACACTACTGCAGCTTGCTTGCTGGCAGGGACCTTGAAATGCCATAGAGTTGTAGCAATAAACGTGGCTACAGCCGGTACCTCAGCCATAAGGCTGGAATCGCAGAAAGCTAAGGAATGGGCTGGATCCAGCCATCAAAGCCACAGCTTTTATCCTACCCATATTGCTTGGTAAATTAAAGACTCGTGTAGTCAGAAAAAGAGAGATATCAGTAAAGATTCAAAGAAAAAAAACTCTAAATGTTTTACTATGTGTTAAAAATATATGCAGGCTAAAGGTTAAAATCCTTAAAATAATTAAAAAAAAAGAGAGTAGTTGGGTATGGTGGTACACACCTTTAATCCCAAAGCTTGGGAGGTAGAGGCAGACAGTTCTCTGTGAGTTCAAGGCATGGTAGCATACACCTTTAATCCCAGCACTGGGGAGGCAGAGACAGGCAGAACTCTGTGAGTTCAAGGATAGCCTGGTCTACAGAGGGAGTTCCAGGACGAAGATACACAGAAACCCTGTCTCAAAAAGCCAAAAATTAAAAATAAAAGAAATAGAGTTTGAAATAAAGCTTCATAAAGATGGAAAACACACAGAGAATCTTGATACTGTATGTTATTGTGCTCTCTTTGAATTGTTTGAATGCTGAGGAAGGACCAACAGCTGCTAAAAGATATTTGCTTATAAATGCTGCTGAACTAATTCAAGATAGGTATTTTGAAAATACCTTGACTTCAAAATTGAAATCAAAAGGTATGTTACTTTGGAGAAGAGATTTTGCTTTTGTTTACACAGGAAATGAGAGGCTATGGATTCATTCTGAGTTAAGAAAACTCAGATTTGATCAAGGAAGACCACCTGAGAAATCTCCGGTAGGAATAGATGACCTGGATGTCTGAGTTCTACATCGAGAACAGATTCAAGACTGTTGCCTGAGATGATCAAGCTTCATAGGATACTCCAGTCAGGACTTGATCATAACTCTAAATCTTTGGGTCCCCATAAGATTATCAGAGCCCTCAATCAGCTGGAAGTAGCCTGAAATACTATGCCCACATTCCCAAAATATGGACTATGGATATTTTTCTTTGTTTAAAAAAAAAAAAGAGGGGGAAATAGTGTGGGAGAATTGTCTGTATTCTGTCAATCATGATTTAAATAAATGCTGATTGGCCATTAGCCAGGATGTATAGGTGGGACAACCAGACAGGAAGTAGAGGCAGAGCAAGGAGAACAGGAGAATTCTGGGAAGCAGGAAGCTCTCTCGGCATTCCTGCCCAGACCACCGAAGAAGCAGGATGTGACCTGCCCCGCTGAGAAAGGTACTGAGCCATATGGCTAACATAGATAAGAATAATGGGCTATATAAGCTATAAGAGCTAGTACAAAACCTGAGCTAATGGGCCAATCAGTTTATAACCTAACATAGACTCTCTGTGTGATTTTCTTTGGGGCTAAATGGCTGGAGGGAGCCGGCAGGACAGAAACCCCAGCTAGCAGGCCCCTCTTGCTACATACCCCCCTCTCTTTTCCATCCTTCCTTTCTTCCCTTCTCTTTTCCTCCCTCCCCTCTCCTCTTTTTCCTCTATCCCTACCATCTTTTCTTTCTTCTATACCAGTACCCACCCTCCTTTCTCTTCACTCATTACAAACGCTGTACATTATACAGATTCCAGCCCAAGACCTTAGCCCCAGTGCAGAAGCAACGCCCATACTCAGCTCAGGTCAGCAGCAGCAGCCTCGCCCTGATTTAAGCTGCCCAAGCTAACAAAGCATCCTCTGCAGCAAGACATAGCTCTCAAATATCTATTTAGGATGTCAGGGTGCAGTGTGAACAACGGAGCTCATTTCTCTTTTGGGTTTTAAACACTCAGCAGGTGTGACGGCCAGCTTGAGATTAGCCAAAGCTTCGCCTCCAATGGTAGTAGCAATTTGTCAAGCTTGGATCCACTTAGCCATTCTATGTGCAATAAGGAAAAAGATAGGATAGCAATAAACTCTATATTCTATAGACTATAGTCTGCACATGAGAGTACCCATGCTGGTTGGTGGCAGGGGGACAACACTGCCATGCATGTTACTTTGAAACATATCAGTCTAAGAATTGATATAAGCATTAAAAATTTTCCCCTCTCTGTTTCTCTCTGTCTCTTTCCCCAGAGCAATTAATTTAGAAAAGGATTTGACCCATAAGAGAATACCAATATTTTTATATTGATATTTGAGATGGAGTACCTTCATAGCACATCAATGCAGACTTATTGAAGTTTCAGGGGCATTCAGTGACTACCAGACCAAATAAAACACTCAGAATACTAGGAGTTTTATAGTGTTCTTAAGTTGGCAAGTGAGCTAGCTTTACATGGGTCAAGCTAGGCCACAACCCAATGATTTTTTGATATATTAATATTGTACATATTTTTGGATACAGTATGATATTTTTGTATATAATGATTTTCACATATATATATCATGAAAAGATGTAAATCAGCCACATATTCTTCATATCAAATATCTATGATTTCTTTTTCTTGGAAACATTCCAAATCTGTTGAACTAATTATTCTGAAAAATATAATTGCCATCAGCCACTGCTGCCCTATCTTACTATAAACCATTGTAAATTATTGCTTGTAAACTGCATCTCTGTAGCTCCACCCCATCTTTTCTCCACTCCTACCCTTCCCAGACTCTGGGAGCAATCATGCTAGTACCTGGCTCTATGCTATTTACTCCCTAAGTTTCCACAGGTGAGAGCACATTATGTTTGTCATTCTATGCCTTACTTGTCTCATTCAACACAACATCCTCCAGGCTTTATCTGCGCTGTTACAGGGTTTAGACTTTCTTATGGCTGAAATATATGCCAGTATGGTTGGGGAGGATGGTTCATGCCTAAAACCTCAGAACACAGAAAGCACAGACAGAAGAATCACAGTTCAAGGCCACCCTAAGAGACATAACGAAACCTTTATGTACAATAGCATTGCCATAACGTGTGTGGGTGTGGCTTTGGGATTATCTAAACTGGAGCAATGAGTACAGGAAATGAGGATAGATACATGCACAGAAAAGTCGGGGTCTAGTGGGCCACGTGCTCTAAAGGAGACACTCCACATCTTGGAAACTTGGCTTGTTTATTATGCACCTCTGAGCAAGGAGGAGATAGGTTTATTGAACTCAGCTGGAGGAGGAGGCAAGGTAGCTGATCTCTGTAGGGCAGCTCTGTCGGAGAACAGTCTCAGGTTGTTATGGGGAGGAGGAAGCTGTGCACAGTTGACAGTTCCTGCACACCCTGGTTTTAGCTAAGGGTCAGTCATCGGTACCATCTTAATATCTATACTTGGAAGAGGGAACAAGTGTGTCAATAGCACACGTGAATTCAGGACTTCACCTGTCGTCCGCCCCCACATTATCATCTGTTGCTCTTCTGACTGACAGTTGATCCTATGTCTTCCACAGAGAGTGTGGAAGAGCAATGTCTCTTCATGGCCTGAAATCCACTTTCATTACTCTTATTCAGCATAGTAATGGAAATAATTTTAGAGCGATTAACAAGATTAATAAAGAGTATTGGAAAAGAAGTCAAACAGGTTCTGATGTAAATGCCATGATCACATATACAGAAAAGCCTGGAGAGTCCACCAAAACCAGTTACAAATGGTAAGGCAGCAAATTTGCAAAATACAAAATTAAGAGACAAATATCAGTACCAAAAATAGGCTACTTAAAACAGAAATCAAAACAGTAAACCTGCTTACATAAATGATTTACAAATAAAAACATACAAACTCAAAATCAACTTAGCCCAGAAAGATATAAAACTCTATTATGAAACTATTTTTAGAAAGGTGTAAGAAATTAAAGAGAACACACACACAGAAGTCAGTCCATGTTCCCAAGTTGTAAAGAATAAACACTTCTAAATTGTTTATACTACCTAAAGTGGTCTACAGATCCAAAGAAATACCTGTCAAAATACCAATGGCATTCTTCACAGAAAGAGTAAAAGAAACCATTGCTAATGTTTGCATAAAGCCATAAAAGTTCGCCAAGTGGGCAATGCAATTCTCACTAAAAGAAGCAATACTTTACTTCAAAAGATGTAAATCGTGGGGTAAGACGGCAGATCCCAGGCTCTTTGTGTGTGGCACTGTGAATATGAGGAGTCAAAACTAATAGACACCATTCCAAGGAGATAAACATTGCAGAGCATTAGAAATCATAGCAGGTAACAGATCGGGAGAAACTGTAGAGAAACAGAGGGCAACGTAGACAGAGGAGCAAGCAGCACGTTTTTTGACAATGTGGCTGATGGAGTGGGCATCTAATGGAGTAGAAGCCTCATCCACAAGGTAAGCCCAGCAGTCACATAAAAAGAGAATGACATCGCAACTCATAGAAACCCACAGTTCTCACAAGCCTCACATTCAGCCAGGGGGTTGACAAGACAGTGATTTCTCCTGTGTGATGGGTCAGCAATGGAAAAAAGATCCATTCTGTCATTCCCCAAGTCTAAGCATGCTGTGGCAAGAAGCCATCTTGAGAGGTAGTCTATTGAGTAAGTCTGAACTACCTGGGGGTCTGAGAAGAAGAAATAATCACAAGTCAAAGACTGAACCTGCTTGGATAAGAGACAAGTCACGGATGGAGCTGGGTTGCATGCAGACATGCTAAGAAACTCAGCTACAAGGAGGCTCAAGGAGAGACGGGCTTGGAGTTTAATAGCCCTGCACTCATTGAGTAAACTCCACAACTTCATCCTTGCCATACAGTTTTCTATTCCTATGTCTGAGTACACTGTAAAGTTCAAATTGAATGGACATGTTATGAAGTTTACTTCCGGAAGAATGCTTAGTGCTGAGCACGATGAAAAAACACTGAGTCCAGTAACAGTGTCACATCCCTTTGATGGTTGAACAACCCTTCAACAGATTGCCTAAGACCATCAGAAAACAGATAATTACATTATGATTCATGACAGTAGCAAAATTACAGTTGTGAAGTAGCAATGGTTGGGAGTCGCCACAACATGATGAGGTATATTAAAGGGTTACAGAGTTAGTAGGAAGGTTGAAAACCACTGCAACAGATCTCAGGGATGTATTTGTCTCCTCCATACCCCAGCATACTTAATGTGGCTTTCACCTCAAGGTATGCAAACTGGAGAGTTTCAGGAGGGAGGGAGGGAGGGAGGAAGAGAGTACCTGTGAAAGACCTCTGGATCTGGGAAACTCTCACTCAAGTCTCGGGGATAACACGACCCCCTAGGAACTCACGAGAGACCATTCTTGCTGCAATCACACGAGGTTTATTGACAAGTACCAGCGCTGGGGTCGAGACTCATAGCCCTTGTAGGGAAGGAGTTCGACCCTGAGTAGCTGGGAGAAGGAGTTTTTAAGGGAAGAAACCACAACCCAGTAATCCAAAGGGGGTGGAGAGGGCATCATTGGAAAATTCCGAAAATACCAGTGATCATTGAAAATTCCGAAAATACCAGTGATAATCACAAGGAGGTGACTCCCTGTTTGTTTCTCAAGATTATTATCAAGATTATAATCTAACTTTATCTTCAGCTAGTTCCTGAAACAGAGTCACTGACCTGGCTAACCTAGATTTTTTGGCTCTTCTCTTCCTGCTAGAGAGGTATGGATTTATCCGGGTCATTCACCTGCCTGGCTCACAAGTAACAAAGGTGAAGGTAGTCTGAAGTGATTCCTGGCTTACGAAAAAAGGGATGCTCCAAACTATTGAGTCTTTGGTAATGATGGTATTTGTTGAGCACCACGCTCATCTGTGCTCTATGCACTACCATACAGCTCATGAACGGGGCAAGAGGCTGGAGATTGAAACATACAAAGACACACAGACAGAGACACAGGTCATCCTTGATGCCAGAATGCCCCAAGAATGCCCCCTTTATTGTGTCCAGGGGCAGCTTATATAGGGATAGCCACACCCCACCAACCCACCAGAAATCACTCCCCTGCCATCAGAAACTCCCGAGAGATCTTGTGCTCAGAGCAGCTGCAAGCTGTCTCAGAGCAGAGGAAAACAAGTTGTTTACAAGAAACTCAGGATCTGGGGAGTTCACAGCTCCCAACAGGTATTCTTTTGTCCATTGTTATTTCTGTAGACTTTTATAAGGTCAGAGAGTTTAAGCCTCCTCTTGTTCTTTCAAGGTTATTGACAAGAGGTCTGACTTAAGGTGTGGCTCCTAACAAGATCTTGACCTAGGCTGTGGTTACTTGGTGCTTTGGGTATTAAGATGGACCACAGAGGTGGAACCAGTCCATGACCAAAGGTCAACGAATTCAAGCCTATTCCTGTTCCTTCAAGGATATCACAGGAGCTTTGTGACCCAGGGAGTGACAGCCTACAGGATGCTTGGTCTAATACATGGTTACTGCATGTCCTGCCAAAACAACAGAATGCTTAACTCAGAATTTGATTGATGTTTCAGGTATTGGAGCAGGCAATTTCTCTGTTTGTTCTTTATGTCATGTTAAAGCAGTCTTCCCCCCCTCCCCCACCTTTGGGTTGGGGTATATGAGCATGTGGAAAATAAAAGCAGGCGAATTCAGGATTCACTGGATTGCCCTCCTGGTTCTGTTCTGCATCTCTGCTCCTTTTCTTTCGTATCTCTGTTGCTCCTGCCTAATATTTCTAATCCACACACCCATACCCTGGAAAGTGCAAACCCCATCGAGGCTGGATCCTGACAGATGGCATGTAAGTCTGCTTGTGATGACTGTTTTTATCACTCACTCCACTTCCCTCTTCCTAACACCCATCTTGTCTTCCGCTGCTTTCCCTTTTCATTTCACCCAGATCCTTCTTTTGGCACAGCCGTTTCTGATGGGAATGGCAGAAGCCATAAGGTCAACACAGCTGTTTGACAAAGGTCCAGCACAGCTGGGCCACATGATGGCCACCTTTGGTTTTCATCTCTACCTGTTGCTTATTTGGGTAACTTTTAATATTTGTACAATTTGGGGAGATCAGATTGATGGAAAATTTCTTATGAATCACTTATGCCTTCTCCCAGGAGTACTGCTTCTAAGCTTCCCAAGGGAAGTCCTGAACATTATCCACTTTTAGGGAGATATGCTTATCTACTTGAAGGTCTTCCTTATGCCTTGGAGGTTTTGACACACATAAAGAAGCCAGAGGTCTCTTTATGGGTCTATGAGACATTCTCAAAATATCTGTCCCTATACTTATACGGGAACAAGATATTCAAAACAAAGTAAACTCAGAAAGGTCAACAAGATTCAGTGGATCTTGTGCAGTTGGCCATAGTTCAGATTGCAAGCCTCTTCCCACTATGCACTCAATTATGTGGCACATACAACACAGTTAGATTAGCTGAAGTTACCTCTGCCCTACATAGAGACTGGTGAGCAAAGAATGGAGTAGAAAGATGATAAAAGAATGAGATGTCAGGACCTCCCTTTCTTAGAAAAGTTAGCACATGCAGAACCACTGTGGTGTCATATGACCAAGGAATAGCAGAATGCCAGGATTAGACATATAGAAAAATTCTATAAAAATATAAAATACAAACATTATATTATGACAGAATTTAAATAATAACTGCAGCAGTTTTGGCCTGAGGATTTTTCTTGGTCACTCTGACCATTAAGAGTTAATAATACAGTGTTTGGGGCATGGCAATGTGCCTGGACTGGCTTGGAGATTTTGTTTTGGTCTCATGTCCTTGTAGCCACAAAAACTGCTAGCCTGAGAACAGATTGCCATTTGCCTCTAGATTCTTAAAATTTGGGTTATGGGGTTAATGAGTAAGGATGATTAAAAATGATAACTCTGTTTATGAATGATATCAAAACTTGAGGGAAAATTATTGGAAATGATAACTCTGTTCTGTGGTAGTTTATTAATGATAACTAAAATGGTGGGCAAAATAAGTGAAAGACTGTAGTAGGAGACTGTGCTTTCATTTCCTGGCTGCCCAGACCCAAATAATCACACAGAAACTGAATTAATTACAAGACTGTTTGACACATTAGCTCAGGCTTCTTATTAGCTAACTCTTACATCTTAAATTAACCCATTTCTATCAATCTGTGTATTGTCACGAAGCTGTGGCCTACTAATAAGGCTCTGGTGTCTGTCTCCTTTGGCAACTACTTGAGTCTCCCTGACCCTGCCTACTCTCTCTCTCTCTCTCTCTCTCTCTCTCTCTCTCTCTCTCTCTCTCTTTCTCTCTATCTTCCAGCTTGGCTATATTCTTCCCTGCCATAGGCCAAAACAACTTTATTCATCAACCAATAGAAGCAACACATATACAGAAGGACATCCCACTTAAAAACACATATCCAAAACAAAAAAATGATATGATTGATGTTTTGGAGCAACATGAATATATCCTTACATACTAAATTCTGTATAAGTAAAGAAGCACTCTGGCTGCCCGTCAGTCAGACTGCAAGATTCTCATTATCACCATGGTCTGGCTCACCTCTGCCCCCACACCAACTCCTTATATCCTCTATTGGGACCTATCCATCAGTGGGGATTGCAGCCGGCATTCTTCGTTTCTTTTATCTTTGACTTCTTAACTTTTTTTTAATAATTAAATTTATTCATTTATTCTACATCCCTATCACAGTTTCTCCTCCCTCATCTCCTCCCATTACCTCCTCCTAAATCCCCGTCTCCCTCCAATCCACTCCTCTTCTGTTTTTGTTCAGAAAGGGACAGGCCTCCCATGGGTGTCAACAAAGCATCTAGTTGAAGTAGGACTAAACTCCTCCCCTTGTATTAAGGCTGGCCAAGGTAACCAGTATGAAAAGTGTGTTCCTAGAAGCCAGACAAAACATTAGGGACAGACCCTGCTTCTACTATTAAGAGTTCCATAAGTGGATAGGTAGCCTGAAGTGGCCATCTCCTTTAATCAGATTGATAACTACCCCAATTGTCACCAGAGAGCCTTCATCCAGTAACTGATAGACACAGATGCAGAGATCCACAGCCAAGCACTGGGCTGAGCTAGGGGAATCCTTTTGAAGAGGAGGAGGAAGGATTGTACAAGCTAGGGAGTTCAAGGTCATCACAAGGGAACCTATAGAAACAACTGACCTGGGCTCATAGGAGCTCATAAACTCTGGAACAACAGCTAGGGAGCCTGCATGGGACCAACCTAGGTCCTCTACATATATGTGACAGTTGTGTAGCTTGGTCTGTTTGTGGAATTTCTTAACTTTTAAAATTTCAATTATCCTCACGTTTACCTTGAATGCTGTTGAATTTCACAGCTTGTACTGAACGTTGTTTGGTCACTTTTCTGTTTTCACTGGTGGTGTGTGGCTGGCCCTAATCCATTACAGTGTATTTCTGTGTCTGCTTGGTTCTGCTGTTGCTCTGACAGTGGCTACTTATTCTCTCTGTGGTACTAGAGATTGAGCCCTTAGTCTCTGAGTGAGACTCCCAAGCAAAATCTATCAGGTGACCAAATCACAGCACAAAAGAAAGAAAGAAAAAAAACCACAAAAACAAGATAGCACAACTCTTCCAAAGTAGCAGAACTCTTTAATGACCAATTCAAAGACAAAGAAATAGGCAAAAACCTAGAAGAGAAATCAAAAGATTGCTTGTCAAAATAATCAGTAACTTTGAAGCAGAGGATTGAAATGCAAAAATCCATTCAGGATCTGGAGAAGAAAGTCAGCAATGTAGGTCAGAAAGTCACTAACATGCATGGGAAAGTCAGCAAGGATGTTGATGTTATGGAAAAATGTAATAATGGTAGGAAAAAAGCTCAGTGAATCAAACAAGCAAAAGAAAGAACAACAGGGACAGAAGACAATGTCAAGGAAACATTCCATGAAGACATCAGTAAATAAAAGTGGTGGTATAACTTTTAAGAAGTCTGGGATATGATCAGAAAGCTAAAACTCAGAATTCATTTGGTAGAAGAAGGAGCTGAGATAAACATTAAATACTTAGAAGTGTAGTAGAAATAGTACCAAGTCTAGATGCATTTAGAAGCCTGCAAGCACATCATGGTTAAACACCAAAATTACAAAGAAAAAAAAAAAGGGGGAGGAGGAAGAAAATCTACCATAGAAAGCAGGCATAGAGTGGATCCTATAATAGCACTTGGGGAATTAAGGCAGGAGGATTGCTGCTAGTTTAAGATCAGTTTGAGAAAAGTGAGATGTTATCTGAAAAAAATAAAATAAAAGCTATAAGTGAAAAAGGCTGACTCACAAAGACAAATGTTCAGATAAACATTAAATCTCTCATAAAAATAAAATGCCAAGAAATCATGGGATTTTATATTTCCACCACTAAAAAGGACCCAGCAAAGCCATCATTTAAAATCATCAGAGAAATAAGGAAGTTCTAAGGTGATCACGCACTAAAGAAATTATGGCCACTAAGACAGCTGCAGAATATATACCTCATGGATTCGTAAACACAGAAGAGAAGAATGGTGGTTTCAATCATGAGAGCACAGGAAAAGAATGAATGTCACAAAAGGAATAGATTAAGGAATAAAGAACAAATCTATCATCTTCAACACAGTAAACCAGCATATCCCTAACATTGTAAGTGGAGGTGGAGCTTTTTTTTTTTGTCCCAACCACCCAGTCCCAAATAATCACATAGAAGCTTATATTAATTACAAAATGTTTGGCCTATAGCTCAGGCTTATTTCTAACTAGCTCTTGCAACTTAAATTAACACACACCTATTAATCCATTTGTCCATTTGGCTTCCGAGCCTTACCTGTTCTCTAGCATGTCTTGTTCCTCTGGCAGTTGGCTCATCTCTTTTGATTCTGCCCTTTTTCCTCCCTGTATTTTTAGTTTGGCTTTCCTGTTTAATCTTAGTCTACCTTGCTATAGGCCAGATCAGTTTTTATTATCAATCAATGAGAGCAACATATATTTGCAGCACACAGAAGGATTATCCCACAGCATAACAAAAATAGGATGAAAGAAAAGATCAAAGAAAATCGAGGCAGCCAGAAAAAACAACCAACAATATTACAGGAATCAGCACCTTAACTCCTTAAGTATTAACTTTAAATGTAAATGGTCATAGTTCTCCAAATAAAAGACAAAGAATAGATGAATGGATTAAAAATAAGACTCAACTATTAGTTGTTTCCAAGTAATACACCTCATTGGAAAAGATATCCACAGGGGGAAAAAAGAATAAAAGCAAATGGAAGGGCGAGAATAAGACAGTGTGGCTGCTCTTACATTCATAAAGTAGATTTTAGCCAGAAGTACTCTAAGCAGATCCAGACTACAGGTAGAGGCCAGGCAGTGGTGGCACACTCCTTTAATCCCAGCACTTGGGAGGCAGAGGCAGGCTGATCTTTGTGAGTTCAAGGCCAGCCTGGTCTGCAAGAGCTCGTTCCAGGACAGGCTCCAAAGCTACAGAGAAACCCTGTCTCGAAAAAACAAAAAACAAACAAACAAACAAAAACAGACTACAGGTGTAAGTCGGATGATAACTCTGTGGACTGGTTCTCTCCTTCTACCTTTATATTAGGTCCAGGGATTTAACCTAACTCATCAGGCTTGTGCAGCAAGTGTTTTTACCTGCTCAGCCATCTCCCCAGTCTCCACCGTGCCGGCTGGGCATCTCACCTCCACTACACATTTTAAGACAACAGTCCATCAGGAAGATACAACTAGTGTAAACGTAAGTGGACTGAACATTGGCACTCTCAACTTCAGGAAACCAATACTAATTAAAATAAGAGGCTATACTGATATAATTGTGATTAACTTGAATATGTTACTGTAATGAGATATTGATCATACAGTCTAAATTTCAACACAGACATTTTAGAGTTAATCTGCCTGGTAAGTCAAAGAGACACATCATACATTATAGTTCGTTCCATTCAACAACTGTGGGACACACATTTCTCTTAGAGATCAAGGAACTATCTCTAAAATAGATCACAAATTGGGCTACAAATCAAGACTTAAAATTATTTAGATTTACTAACTTAATTATTTTTAATTTTGTGTGCGTATGTGCACATGAGCACTGATGTCTATGGAATCAAGAGGCTTGGGAGCCCCTTGCAGCTTGTGTCACAGTTGGCTGTTAACCACCTGGCGTGGGTGCTGGGAACAGAACTCTGATCCTCTGGAAGACCAGTATGCCCTCTTAACCACTGAACCAGCTCTCCAGTTCCAACAAGTCTCTAAAAAAATCAAAATAATATCTTGTATCTTATCAGATTACAGTGGAGTAAAACCAGAAATCAAGAATAAAAGCAACTACAGAACTGTGTATCTCAGTCTTCAGGGCAAGAGAAGCCAGTACACATAGAAAGCTGTTCGGAAAAGAGTCCCCACACTCCAGGGCACGCCGGCCCAGGTCATTCTTTAGAGGCAAAATGTGGCATAAGACCACTAGGTGGCGCCAAGACCTTAGCAAACAGAATTAACGATCCCTGGCGACACAGGCTCTAGCAGAATTCACTTTCTTGTAGGTTAAAAGGAAGCAGGGGATTGGATTGTTTGGAATTTGAGGAAGTTTGTTTTTTGAGTTCTTTATGTACTTTAGATATTAATCCTCTGCCAGATGTATAGCTAGTGAAGATTGTCTCCCATCTTTCTCCCATTCTCAAATATTGCATGTTTTCTCAAGGGTGAATCCTAGATTTTATATATAACAGATGAATATATTTATATACATATAATACATTCATACATATGACATGAAAATAGAAACAAGACTATCTGGAGGGAGGAAAGAAGGAAGAGGGAGTGGAGGGCTATCCGTGAACATGGCCAAAGAACATGATATACTTGCATGACATGTCTTTCTGAGACACACTGCTATGTACAATGACTATATGACTATGAACATCTTTTATTTAATTCATAAAAGAAAAAAGGAGAGCATTGGAGGATGTTGATTATCCGCTGGTTTCTGACTCCCCAGAGACCACCTCTCCTTTCCGTCAAAGCACATCATGAAATTTACTTCAACACTTAAGTTACTGATTTGTCTTGATGTCCACAGCCGCAGTTTTTGGCATCTCAGATACTTGTTTAGAGGGATGTTACCTCACAGGAGGAATGCAGGAGGGGACAAGCGGTTTTAGATGTTACATTACTAAATGCCACCGCTTCATGTTAACCAGCAATGGGAACCTTATGAACACTTGCCGAGCCAGCTTCCTTCTCTGCCTCGCATGTTGATCACAGAATTCTTCTATTATACCTAACCAAAACTGGAATCACCATATTATCTACTTTTTGTTTCTAGTTCTGGTCTGAGGTTGCAGAGAGTACAGCTAACCCTCTTCACGGTGGTATGGAAAGCATTTGCAAAAAGCCAATACATTTTCTGAGTGTCCAGTTTTTGAAACCAAAGCTTCCTCATTCATTGCTAATCATCTGAAATACACTATAATCTTTTCATTGTGACACTAGGGCCATCTCCATGACAACCAACTGACGCAATTTAATATATATATATTTTTAGCAAGTCAGCAGCAGAGGTTCTAAATTCAGCATCCTCATAATGTCATGTTGCTTTTCGTGACGAGAATGCAAGGGGCATGGAGGCAAGGGAAAGGAGGATGGGACTGCAAGAGAATGAAAACAGAAAT
Organism: Ondatra zibethicus; assembly: GCA_004026605.1. NCBI lineage: Eukaryota > Metazoa > Chordata > Mammalia > Rodentia > Cricetidae > Ondatra > Ondatra zibethicus. The sequence continues at coordinate 95,872 of PVIU01002873.1, forward strand.
CAGAAAATGAACTTGAAAACACTGGAAAGCTCAGGGTCCCTTATTGTCTGTCATTACCCATCCATCTTTCCTTTGATTCTATTGACATATATTTCCTGAGTAATGGGCAAATGACTCAGCCCCACAAGGAAAACAATGAACAAAACAGATACTGCCCTTGACTTTAAGCAACATATATTCTACTGAGGAAAAAAAAGTTACTAATCAATAAAGGCTTACCAAAAAAAAAAAAGGCATCAAAAACTTCCAGGAAATAAAAGCATAGATGTCCACGAGGACCTGTAATGGGAAGGGTGCAGCAAGCAGTATTTGGAGACGGTGTCCGTGGAGGAGGAACTTCAGTTGATAAAAGGAGCAGCTTGTGTGGTCTGGTAGGAAGAGATCAGAGGGAGCGAGAGAGAAGAGTCCAAGCATTATCAGAACAGACAGCGGTGCTGGGAATAGGTGAGGAAGCAGGGCTGACTAAGCTTGGTTGTCAACTTGACTACATCTGGAAAAGACTAGAACCAAAGCAGCTGGCCACACCTGTGAGAGGTTTTCTTGATTGGATCATTTGAGGTAGGAAGACCCATCCCAAATCTGGGCTAACCCCAGTTAGCTGCCCTTCATAAGACAGAGAAGGTTTGATTTGCCTCATTCTTGCTGGCAAGTTCACCTGTCCTGCTGCTGAGGCATTCCTTATTGGCGTTAGAACCTACTTCTTCAGGATTCTGGAGTAGACTAGAAACCAGCCACTCTGTGGGATCCTCTGGGACTCTAGGACCAGATTGGGACTGCTGAGACATCCAGCTTCATGCATTTCTGGATCTCTTTCCATCAAGAGACAGCTAACGTTGGACTACTCAGATCACAGCCTGGAGACTGTTCTAATAAATCACACACACACGCACGCACGTGCACACGCAAACACACACACACACACACACACACACACACACACACACACGTTCATTCATTCTTCCAGTTATGTTCCTCTATAGAACCCTAACTGATTCCGAAGCCAGTGTCATGGCACTGGGAACCAGATCTCTTCAAACAGCCTCGATACCAGTGTGAGATTCCATGCTGAGTCCTAAGGACACCATTACAGGCACCATATAACTACCCTGAAATCATGGCTCTGGTGGAATTAAGATGGTGAGAAACTTTCTGTCCTATCCAGGTGTGTTGGCAGAACTCCCAGTGTGTTTGAGATATTACCGGGGTTGTAAATTGTAGGCTGTTTTTTCTTTGCTTTACATCTAAAACATTAAGAATTTCTTCTGTTAATTCAAGAAAAAGGCAAGGACACATGACACCACACAGAGTTATGACTCAGTTCTGAACTAACAAGTCTTCTGCTAAAGCCAAGGGCATTTACAAACACAGCAGTAATGAATATGAAAATAAAAATCATACACACACACACACACACACACACACACACACACGTAGTAATGAGGTGAGCAGGCCACGTCCTGCCGCCCGGCTAGCTTAACCCCCGAAATAACCACACAGAAATTGTATTAATTAAATTACTGCCTGGCCCATTATATCTAGCCTCTTCTTGGCCAACTCTCACATCCTGATCTAACCCATTTCTATCAATCTGTGCAATACCACGAGGTCGTGGCTTACCCAGAAAGATTCTAACCAGAGTCAGTCTCAGGCAGGAGCTTCATGGTGTCTCACTATCTCTGCCTTCTTCCTCCCAGAATTCAGTTCTGTCCTCCCTGCCTATCTAAGATCTGCCCTATCAAAAGGCCAAAGCAGTTTCTTTATTCAACCAATGAAAACAAAACATAGAAAGAAGGACCTCCTACACCATTTCCCCTTTTTTCTGTTTAAACAAAAAAGAAAGGCTTTAACTTTAACATAGTAAAATTACATATAACAAAACAGTTATCAAGCAAGAATTACAATTACAATATTTAGATCTATTTTATTTTTATCATAACAATGGAAAACTATAACTATCTATCTATTCTTCAACTCCATCAAAGACTCCAGAAGGATATAATATTACTTCAGTAAACAGGAAGTACATTGTAAGCGGCTTCCAAAACTCTAGAAATGACAGAGACATCTCGCTGCCTGGACAGTCACCCAAAGTTCTTTTGTATAGTTGGAGCATCTATCTTCAGCCTACAGGCCCACAGTATCCAGCAGACATTTCCATGAAGCAGGAAATTTTAAAGACAGTTCACTCACTTTTTTTGTGTCCTGCAGAATGTCTCGCAGACTCTTTCATGAATCAGGAGCCCCGAAGGATCATCTCACCTTTAGGCAAGTTCAGCAGTCCTCTCTCTGCGGGTTCTTCATGTCCAGTTTATGCAACAATCCAGGCAAGAGCAGTTTCTTGCCCAAATGGCTAACCAACTACATAAGGAGCCTCTTTGATGCCCATCTTCCCTTGAAGTAGATTGGTGCTGCCAGGAGCAGATGTGTCTCATTGTCATGAAAAGTCTTAAGTTATTAAAACATTTTAAATGCCATATTCTGTAGTCTTTGAAAGATATGAAGAATGCCTATCTAAATGAAATATATCTCTATATATCTAGAAAATCTAACTAACATGACTACAAGCTTGACTATGTCAATGATTATCCATTAACAACCTATATTTCCTAATTATACATTACATTTTTTAAATGAACTACACAATCACAATACCTTAATCAAGATCAGAAATACATACACATATAACAAAATTGACCTTAAATTTATATTAATAAATCAAGTTTTATACCAATGTAAATTATTCATGTCTATATCATATACATACATATGGTAATGCTTAAAAACTAATTTAAAATGCCACTGGTGATTTTTAGGTTAAACTTCTAATTACATAGATGACCTAGACATTCTACTTGGAAACTCCTGCAGCTGATAAACATTTTCAGTTAAGTAGCTGAATTGCTGAATACAAAATTAACTCACAAAAATCAGTAGCCTTCCAATATACAAATGGCAAATGAACTGAGAAAGAAATCATAGAAATAACACCTTTCACAAAAGCCTTAAATAATAGAATATCTTGGGATAACTCAACCAAGCAAGTGAAAGACTTGCATTACAAATCTTCGAAGAAAGAAATTGAAGATGTCAGAAGATGAAATGATCACCCATGCTCATAGATTAACATAGTAATTACCATAATAATTACCAAAAAACTACAGTCAATACAATCCCAATCAAAATTCCAACACAATTTTTTTTTTTAGTTTTGATTGAGCTATATACTTATCTCTGCTCCCCTCCCTTCCTCCCTCTCCTCCTACCCTCTCCCATGATCCCCACGCTCCCAATTTACTCAGGAGATCTTGTCTTTTTCTACTTCCCATGTAGTTTAGCTCCATGTATGCTTCTCTTAGGGTCCTCTTTGTTGTCTAGGTTTTCTGGGATTGTAAATTTTAGGCTGGGTTTTTCTTTGCTTTTTGTCTAAAAGCCACTTATGAGTGAATACATATTATATTTGTCTTTCTGGGTCTGGGCTACCTTACTCAATAATATGTTTTCTGGATCCATCCATTTGTCCACAAATTTCAAGATGTCATTTTTCCCCACTGTGTAGTACTCCATTATGTAAATGTACCACATTTTCTTTATCTATTCTTCAGTAGAGGGGCATTTAGGTTGTTTCCAGGTTCTGGTTATTATAAATAATGCTGTTATGAACACAGTTGAGCAAGCATCCTTGTGGTATGATTGAGCATCCTTTAGGTATTATATATACCTAAAAGTTATATTACTGGGTCTTGAGAAAGGTTGTTTCCTAATATTCTGAGAATTCACCATACTGATTTCCAAAGCAGCTGTATCAGTTTACACCCTCACCAGCAATGGAGGACTTTCCCCTTTACCCCACAACCTCTCCAGCATAAGCTGTCACAAGTGTTTTTGATCTTGGCCATTCTTGTAGGTGTAAGATGAAATCTCAGTGTTGTTTTGATTTGTATTTCTCTCATGACTAAGGATGTTGAGCATTTCCTTAAGTGTCTTTTAGCCATTTTAGATTCGTTTGTTGAGAGTTCTCTGTATAGGTCTGTACCCCATTTTTCAAACTGGTTTATTCATTCTTTTGATGACTAGTTTCTCAAGTTCTTTGTATACTTTGGAGATCAGGCCTCTGTCTGATGTGGGGTTGGCAAAGATCTTTTCCCATTCTGTAGGCTGCCGTATTGTCTTGTTGACTGTGTTCTTTGCTTTACAGAAGCTTCTCAGTTTCAGGAGGTCACATTTACTAATTGTTTCTCTCATATAACTCATATTATATTTAGGAAGTGGTCTCCTGTGACAAAGTGTTCAAGCATACTTCCCACTTTCTCTTCTATGAGGTGCATTGTGTTGGGTTTTATGTTGAGGTCTTTGATCCATTTGGACTTGAGTTTTGTGCATGGTGATAGATATGGGTCTATTTTCATTCTTCTACATGTTGATATCCAGTTATGCCAGCAACATTTGTTGAATATGCTTTCTTTTTTCCATTTTTCATTTTTTTGCTTCTTTTTCAAAAATCAGGTGTTCATAGGTGTGTGGATTAATATCCCCATCTTCAATTTGATTCCATTGGTCCTCCTGTCTGTTTTTATGCCAAAACCAGCTGTTTCGGTACTGTAGCTCTGTAGTAGAGTTTGAAGTCAGGGATTGTGATGCCTCCAGAAGTTCCTTTAGTGTACAGGATTGTTTTGGCTATCCTGGGATTTTTGCTTTTCCATATGAAGTTGAGTACTGTTCTTTCAAGGACTGTGAAGAATTTTTCTGGGATTTTGATGGGCATTGCATTGAATCTGTAGATTGCTTTTGGTAAGTCATTTTTACTATGTTAATTCTAACTACCCAAAAGCATGGGAGATCTTTCCATTCTCTGATGTCTTCTGCAATTTCTTTCTTCAAAGATTTAAAATCTTTGTCATGCAGGTCTTAAACTTGCTTGGTTAGAGTTACTCCGAGATATTTTATGTTATTTGTAGCTATTGTGATGGGTGATGTTTCTCTGATTTCTTTCTCAGTCCATTTATCATCCATATAAAGGAGGGCTACTTGTATCACCTTGATCTCCTTTTGTTGTCTTATTGTTCTAGCTAGAACCTTAAGTACTATATTGAATAGACATGGAGAGAGTGGACAACCTTGTCTTATTCTTGATTTCAGCGGGATTGCTTTGAGTTTCTCTCCATTTAGTTTGATGTTGATTGTTGGCCTTTTTTTTTGTTTGTTTTTTGAGACAGTGTTTCTCTATAGCTTTGAGTCCTGTCCTGGAACTAGCTTTTGTAGACTAGGCTGGCCTCAAACTCACAGAGACCTGCCTGCCTCTGCGTCCCGAGTCCTGAGATTAAAGGCATGCACCACCACCACCCGGCATATTGTCTTTATTATTATGCTTCTATCCCTTCTATCCCTGCTCACTCCAAGACCTTTATCATGAAGGGGTGTTGTATTTTTGTAGAAGGTTTTTTCAGTAGCTAATGAGAAGGTCATGTGGTTTTTCTTTTTTCAGTTTGTTTATGTTATGGATTACATTAACAGAATTTTCTATGTTGAACCATCCCTGAATCTCTAGGATAAAGCCTACTTGGTCATGGTGGATGATTTTTCTGATGTGCTTTTGGATTTAGTTTGCCAGTTTTTATTGATTTTTTTTGCATCAATGTTCATGAGTGAGATTGGTTTATAATTCTCTTTCTTAGTAATGTCTTTGTGTGGTTTGGGTATCAGGGTAGTTGTAATCTCGTAAAAAGAGTGCGACAATGCTCCTGTTTCTATTGTGTGGAACAATTTAAGGAGTATTGGTATTAGTTCTTCTTTGAAAATCATGTAGAATTCTGCACTGAAACTATCTGGTCCTGGGCTTTTTTTTGGGGGGGGGTTGATGATTGCTTCTATTTCTTTAGCAGTTATAGGTCTATTTAATTTGCTTATCTGGTCTTGATTTAATTTTGGTAAGTGATATTTATCCAGAAAATTGTCCATTTCCTTGAAGTTTTCCAATTTTGTGGAGTACAGGTTTTTGAAGTATGACCTGATGATTTTCTGGATTTCCTCCATGTCTGTTGTTATGTCCCCTTTTTAATTTTTGATTTTGTTCATTTGGTTATTCTCTCTCTGTCTCTTAGTTAGTTTGGGTAAAGATTTGTCTATTTTGTTGATTTTCTTGATGAACCAACTGGTTGTCTCATTGATTCTTTGTATTGTTTTCTTTGTTTCCATTTTGTTGATTTCAGCTCTCAATTTGATTATTTCCTGCTGTCTACTCCTCCTGGGCGAGTTTGCTTCTTCTTGCTCTAGAGTTTTCAGGTGTTCCATTAAAACCCAGCACATTTTTTAAAAAAGATCTTGAAAGGAAAATTCCCAACCTAACATAGAAAAACAGAAGTTCAGGATAGCTAAAAGAATCTTGAACAATAAAAAATGTACTGGAGGTCTTACCATTCCCAATGTTAAGTTGTACTACAGATCTATAGTAGTAAAAACTGTATAATATTGGCATAAAAACAGACACATTGACCAATGAAATCAGATTGCAGACCGAGATATAAATCCACCACATATGGACACCTGATTTTTGATAAAGTGTCCAGAAATACATACTGGAAAAATGACAATATCTTCAAAAATAGTGCTGGCATAACTGGATGTCTGAACGTAGAAGAATACAAATAGAATCATGTCTATCACCCAGCACAAGACTCAAGTCTCCTTGATAAAAAAAACCTCAACATAAAACCACATATACTGAATCCAATATTATAGAAAGTGATGGGTAGCTTTGAACTCATTGGCACAGGAGACAACTTCCTGAGCAGTACATCAATAGTGCAGGCACTAAGATTAACAAATGGGACATCATGATAACAAAAAGCTTGTGCAAGGCGAAGGACACCATCAGTTGGACAAAGTGGCAGCCTATAGAATTGAAAAAGATTTTTTTTACCATATCTGATAGAGGAATAATATCCAAAATATATAAAGAAATGAAGAAAGTCGATATCAGAAAGCCAATTATTCCAAATTAAAAATGGGAAACAGATATAAATAGATTTTTTTATGTCTTTCAAGACAGGGTTTCTCTATGCAGCCCTGCCTGTCCTAGAACTACTCTGTACACCAGGCTGGCCTTGAATTCAGAGATCTGCCTGCCTCTGCCTCCAAAGTTCTGGGATTAAAGGCATGTGCCACCACTGTCAGACAAGAATTATCAACAAAGGAAACTCAAATGACTAAGAAATACTTAAAGAAAATTTCAACTATTCCTTAGCTATTAGGAAAATACAAATCAAAATGCCTTTGAGATTCTACCCTTACACCTGTCAGAATGGCTAAGATCAATATCTTAAGTGACAACGTGCACTGGTAAGGATATGGAGCAAAGAGAACACTCCTTCATTGTCGGTAGGAGTACAAACTTGTACAACCACTATGGAAATCAATATTGCAGTTCTTTAGAAAGTTGGAAATCAAATCTACCTCAAGACCTAGGTATACCACTCCTGGGCATATACCCAAAGGACTCTCCACCCTACCACAAGGACAGTTGCTCAACCATGTTCATCGCTACTCTATTGATAATAGCCAAAAACTGGAAGCAACCTAAAATGAATAAAGAAAATGTGGTACATTTACAAAGTGGAGTATTACTCAGCTGTTAAAAAATGACATCATGAAACTTGCAGGCAAATGTACAGAATAGAAAAAAAAAAGTTCATCTAGAGTGAGGTAACCTGGACCCAAAAAGATAAGTATAGCATGTATTAACTTGTAAGTGTATATTAGATGCTATTGTCAATGATAACCAGGCTACAATCCATAGACTCAAAGAAGTCAGATAAAGAGGGGAGGTCTCGGGGGAGGCACATGAATCTCCCTGGAAGGGAGAAACAGAAAAGATTTATGGGCAGGCTGGAGGCAGATGGTTGGCAGGGAGTATCAGGGAGGGGGAGAAGGGGTGGAGGGAGAGAGTGTGGGGAGAGACAGCTGGATCTGGAGGGTATTGGGGGTGATGTGAAAAGCTAGCACTGTGGAAACTTCCTGAAATCTATAGCGTGATCCTAAGCAGGCTTCTAGTAATTGAGGGTCTGGAGTATGAACTGGCCACCTCATTGCCAGGTGAAACTTCCAATAGCACGACTGGGTTGTGTTCAATAGAGTGTCGGCCAAGGGGGTCTCATAGAAATCTCCAAACAACACAGGCTGTTATGAAGACAAAGGGTTGCTCTCCACAAACTGGGTCCTTATTGCCAATGACAGCACCCACACAGCTCATTAAAAATGGAGAAGTTGGGCTGGTGCATACATGAAGCCTTCATCCCTACATTCTAGTGTCTTTGGCTCGGGAAGGTACTCTGCAGGCTACCAAAAGAGAAACATGGACACCAACCCAGCTACAAAACCTTTAATCTACAATCTGTCCTGCTTGCAAAATACGCTAGGGCATTGGTGGCACAGAACTTGCAAGGGTAGCTAACCAATGCCTGATTTGACTTAAGGCCCACTTCATGAGAAAAAAACCCATACCTGACACTTGTTTGGGTAACTAAGAACCAGAGACTGTATATCCCAGATACCTAGGCTGAAACCAAGCATTTCTGGCCACATATATACTCAATACATAGACATTCAAACATTTACTCCTAATGATATCCTGCTATACTCATAGATCAGCACCTTATCCAGTTATCACCCAAGAGTGTTCTTCCAGCAGCAGAAGGGAACAGATGCAGAGCCCCGCAGCCAGACATTATGCAGAGAGAGAGTCTAAATGGGAGGTCTCCATCAAATGCTTCCCTTCAGGACTCAGAGAATCCCATGGAAGAAGAGGCAGAAGGAATCAGAGAGGATGGGGACACCAGGAGAACAAGGCCCTCTGAATCAACTAAGCAAGGTGCATATGAGCTCACAGGGATGGAAGCAGCAAGCACAGGCCTACATGGGTCTGCACCAGGTCCTCTGGGTGTATGTTATTATAGCCATTAGCTTTGGATTTCTGTGGGCCTCCTGACAGTGAGAATGAGTGGGTCCCTGACTCCTGTGCCTGCTCTGGGCGCTCTTTTCCACCTGTTGGGCTACTGTGTCCAACTTCAATATGGTGGTTTTCGCTTCATCTTTTTATATCTTATTTGGCTTATGTGTTTGGTTGTTTTCTCTGAGAAGCCTCTTCTTTTCTAATGAGAGGCAGAAAGGGAGTGGATCCAGAGGGGGAGGGGAGGTGGGGGAGGAACTGGGAGGAGTGAAGGGAGGGGAAATTACAATCAGGATATACTGTATTAGAAAAAGAATCTACTTTCAATAAAAGAAAAAAATGAAAATAAAGAGAAAAGAAACTTTATTTCAATATTATTTGATACATTTCTCAAGTAAATATTAAGAAGTTAATAGGTAAGAGCCTGTTTCAGCCTATTTGTAGATGACTCCGAAGCTCTTTAAATATTACACTCTCCAGGAACCAGAGAGGTGCATTCAGTAGCTAGGGCATATGGCTCAGATGCCATAGCTCCATGGCCTCTGCAGATGCTCTTGCCCCTTTCTGTCTCCCAGGCCTTGGGCTACCCACTCTACTGTCAGGATAGCCAGCTCTGCTCTCACAAGATGCGTGGGCCCAGCTTCCTTGGGGGTTACTCAAGTTGCACAAACCAGAAGCACTGGGGAGTTATTTGGAGGGGGCAGAATTGCTACAAATTAGATACAGAAGGTGGGAGGGATGCCAAGAGATCGATTCCCTCCCTGCTCCTCTGGTTTATGGTCTGTTCTGTAGTGGCTAACTGCACAGCCCTGCCCAACCAATCACACCCTTCACCAGAAAGCAACGTGTTCAGTAACACAGAGCTCGGAGTTTACCAGCCAGTGTTCCCTGTGTCACTCCTCATCCTGGGACTGAGGCGCTCAAGAATGCATCAGGATTCCAGGCTTTCTATGAGCTCTATTAATACAGGACCTCTCTTGTTTCTCTCTCTCCCTCTCTCTCTCTCCTCTCATTTCCTACCCTCTCTTTGTAAATAAGTTATTTCTTGCCCTGAAGATATAACTTTGAAAGGTAGACAAATACACGTTTCAAAGAACTAACATTTCCCTGCCTAAGAAGGGGCAGTCTACTTCTAAGGGCTCTTGGGATGCAAACCTTTCAATGGGCATGAGCAGAACTTCTGTGGGATAAAGTCATGGTTTTCAATAATTTTTAGATGGGTGTTGCTCTGCTGAGCTGAGAAAGGTAAGGGAAAAGCAGACATATGGAATGGCTTTCTTTTTCAGTACTTTGAGAATATTTTTCTGTCTTTCTGCCTTCATGCTGAGCCTTTATCACTATGAATAATAAGCAGAACTAAAAATATATAAAGCCCTGAATGTGTCAGATGCTCTTTCACCCTCTTCCTATAGGAAATGTTGAACACATACTTCTGTCAGAAGTTCTGCTGTGAGTCTTTTTTTAAAAAAAATATTTATTTATTTATTATGTATACAATATTCTGTCTGTGCATATGTCTGCAGGCCAGAAGAGGGCACCAGACCTCATTACAGATGGTTGTGAGCCACCATGTGGTTGCTGGGAATTGAACTCAGGACCTTTGGAAGAGCAGCCAGTGCTCTTAACTGCTGAGCCATCTCTCCAGCCCTCTGCTGTGAGTCTTACCAATCTCCACACAATTAACTTCTCACAGTGACCCAAAAGGTGGATATTATGCTACTTCCAGATGAGAAAGTCTTATTTCAGATTACCTAGGAAATGTCCTTCAGCCTGCCGAGGAAGCAGCCAATGTCACCTGAGCACAGACTGCTTGCCTCCTGCCCTGACACTGAAGCCCAATACGGTCTCACCGAGACTTCCAGTCTGGGTGACCGCTGGCTGTCACTCTTAGTTTGTGGATGAAGTAAAGGAGTAAGTCACAAAACAATCCCACACCAGTTTGGAATTATGATTAATAAAAGGGTTATTTATTTAAAGGGAAAAACTTACAGACCACCGTCCTAGACAACAGCCCTCTGCACGACCAGGAAAAGAGTCTGGTAGCCGGAAGCGGAGTCCGAAGCAAGAGAGGGTGAGCATGGCTTTTTTCAAGCCAAAGAGCCCAAGTGGGCTTGTTGTCTTAAAGGCTATTTGCTGAAGGAGCGGAAGGAGCTCCTGCAGCAGTGAAGAAATGAAACGACACAGGATGGTCGCTCTGCCCATGTCTCTGGGCTCAGTATGCTCCACCCCTACCCAGCAGCCATGCTGACCTCTGCCTTGTTCGTCATAGAAATTGTTGGAAGAGGGGTAGGGGGAGATTCTTCTCCTCCATTGGACACTAGAAACCCCAGAAACTAGAAAACACATGGAAGATGGCTTGAACACTTTTTATTTCTCTCTAGTCAGTATCTCACATCTATCACACATACCTTCAACTAAAATCTAGCCTGCCGCCTCTCATTTCACCCACATTTTAGCATACTTCATATTTCAACAGCAGAGGAGACGCATACTCAACATTTTGGACTCTAACGCATTCCCAGGCAACTGTTTTTGCCTTTGTTCCTACTGGAGTTGGACCAGAAACCTGAAAATTTGCATCTACCTCTCCAGCTTGAAGCTTTCAAAGCTTGGCTCCGCAGCATCCTCCTCCGCTTCCTACCACTTCCTACCGCCTCCCTGCCACACGCCAGTGAGGTATACCTGGTCTCTCTGCCCTCCATCCTCACTCAGATCAATGCCAAGGCCTATGCCTGCTGCCTTACAGACAGCGCCACTCCCAGTTAAACCAGCGTCAACCACAGCACTGAGCAGTGATGATGTCAGTCTCTTCCAGCCTTTTTCCCAGTGGGGCCCTGATTGCTCTCTTCCAATGCCTCACACACTCTTTCTTGAGAAAAACCCACAGAAAAGAAAGAAAACAGGTGCAGCACAATACGGTCATTTCAGTCTTCATTTTTACATGACACACTTCCATGATCTCTTCTTTGTTGGACATCAAGAAAACTCAGTCTGGGACTGGTATCCCATGCGAAAGAGCAACTCTCAAGTCAAGGGTAAGCGATTGGACAAGGCCTCGGTTTTGGGCTGACTTCTGGCAGTTAGTATGTTTTGCAGGGAAAGGTAGGCATTTGCAGACTCTCATCTAGGCAAGGCCAGTCAAGGAGGGGGTGTGTCTCTGTCTTAGTTAGGGTTTCTATTGCTGGAACAAAACCCCAGGACCAAAAAGCAAGTTGCGGAAGTAATGTGTAAGCGTCACTCCATTAGGTACTGGTTGTGAAGGCATGGAGTCACGGAGAGCAGCTGAGGCTTGGCACTGTGAGAGGTCAGGAGAGGCCATTGGGGAAGGTGCAGCCTCAGTGGCAGTTGAAGGCCCAGGACTGAAGGGGTCATGCAAAGAAGTTGACGCTTGGCACCATGAGGAGAGCCTGAGAGGCTATTGGTGAAAGTTCGGCCCAGTTGCAGCAGAAAACCCCAATAATTTGGAGATGCCATTACCACGGGAAGACCACCAAGAACAGTAGCAGCAGTGGGGTGGAGACAGCCGGAGCCTCGAAGATAAGCTGTGTGCGCCGCAGAGCATAGAACTGAAGAAGTGGCCCAAGGCCTTTGCAGGAGTCCAGAAGATTGTGAGTGGACAGTTGGAATTTTGTTTGCTTTGATTGTGACTGAGCCCTGATTGTTCCCTCTTGAAGCAAGAACATATTTTACTGGAGCCCAAGCTGAGACTGAGTTTTGAAATACTTTGGATTTTAAAGAGATTGATTAAAATTGTAATGTGCTTGAATTTGTAAAGCCAGTGGGACTTTTACAGTTATTTGTGTTCTTAATGTAAGATCTTGGGGATGAATAAGAAAGGAAGGGTTATAACTTACTAGTGATGTGTTTGTGTGTCAGGTTGACAAGGGGTCAGTTGTACTGGCTGGTTTTGTGTGTCATCTTGACACAAGCTAAAGTCATCAGATAGGAAGGCGCCTCAGTGGAGGAAAAGCCTCCAGGAGATGCAGCTGTATTTTCTCAATTAGTGATCAATGGGGGAGAGCCTACACCATGTTGAGTAGTGCCTTCCCTGGGCAGACAGTCCTGGATTCTATAAGGAAGTGGACTGAGCAAGTCATGAGAAGCAAGCCAATAAGCAGCACCCCGCCATGGCCTCTGCATCAGCTCCTGCCCTGTTTGAGGTCCTGTCCTGACTTCCTTCAGTGATGAACAGCAATGCTGATGTGTAAGTCAAATAAACCCTTTCCTCCCCATTTAACTTGATTATGGTGTTTCGTCACAGCAATAGAAACCCTAAGACAGACAGTATGAAAAATCTTTAAGTGAGTGAGGTTTCCCATGTTTACTACTGGCTGGCTTGGAATGTTTGGTGCCTCTGTTATTGGCTCTGGAAGCTTTGGTCCCCAGACTTGGCTGCCTTCGAGTAAGCTAATGAGTGAGACCAGAACTGATGGTTTCCACATGAGCTGCTGGTGAGCGGCTTTTGGCACAGCCTGGCACAGCTCATCACCAGGGAGCTGCTGGACAGTGCACGCCAACACCCCACCAAAGATGCCTGTTGTCTCAGAGAATCCTGTGTCCTAGGTCAAGTCTTTTGTTTGAATGCCCGAGAAGATCTCTCAGGGAGCTCTTCTAAAACCCAGACCAGAAGGAAGAAGTAGAAATGGACTCAAAGAGTGGAAAATTTGGGCAGGATGCAGCTTGGAAAACACATAGAGCAGAGAAAACAATGTATCACTATCAACTCTTCCACCCTCCCATCACCAGATATTTAAATACAGTGAACTGTAGGCACTTAGGCAGATCACTGCCAAGCAGAGGGAGTTTCAGTGCCAGCCGCCTCCAAAGTCCATGGGAGAACCTCTTTATATTCTTTTGTAAATGTGTGTAAGAAGCAATGTTTGAAATTATTTTTGTCAAATGAGGTCCAACACCCCCCCACACACACACACACATTGTATAAACTTCATGTGCCTTTGAGCTGACTGAAAGGGAGTCAGCAACTGTCCTGGGCTTCTCTGTTAGATACAGCCTTGCTTCCCAGCTCTCAAGACAGTTGGGATATAATCCCTTCAGCCCGAACAGGATGAACTTAGGCTCAAGTCTTTTTAAGTCATGATGTAAGGCTGGGGGCAAATCTGAGACTATGTCCTGGCACAACCGCCACTGCATCATGGGATTCTCAGACTGTCCTTGGTGAAATGGTGCACTCCAGGAAAGAGTTCCAATGCCACCACACTGCTCTGCTTTCCATTTGCACCAAATTTCGCCAGGTGGGTTCCAGTCATGCCAAAGCAGACACAGAGGGCATTGCCAAAGGTATCTTTGTGAAACTCAGTTCCGATTTATCTTAAATTTATTTGCATTTTCATAGAAATATAAGAATCAACAGAAGTATGCCATGCACTTTACCTAGTTTTCCCCACTGGTAGCAGAGCAAAACACAAACCTGGAATTGACACAATCTACCTACTGGATTGTCTTTTCCTGTTTATTTATGAAAAAAGAAACTTCAAGAGTTCGTGCAATTTAGTTGAAACTGATTAACAGTAGTTTATCATATTATTTTTTGTTTATTCTTGAGAATTTCACACACATATACAATGGAATGCCATAATATTTACCTCCCAATTCACCTTCCAGATCTCCCAACATGTCCCCCCCATCTAATTTCATGTCCTTTAAAAATTTTAATAGCCTACTAAGTCCAGTTAGTGCTGCCCATAGGCACATGAGTGGACGTGGACCACAGACTCAGAGAAGGGTGAATCTCCCTCCTATAGCTGACAGCTGCCATTAGCTCCTCAGTAGGGCTGGGACCTGGGTGGAACTTTCCCTATCCTGGGATTCTGGATGGTTTGATCTTCTGTGGTCTTATACAGGTGACCGCACCTGCTGTTCGTCCGTGAGTGTGATAGTCACACAATGGCTAGAAGACAACATTTCACAGCGCTCCTCCCCACACTCTGGTTTTTATAATCTTTTTGCTTCTTTTTCTATGATGGCCCTTGCTTGATCTTTGGTTGGGGTGAGGGATGCTACTACAGACATGCCATTCAGGGCTTAGCAGTTGGTCTACCCAAATGGATCTTGGCATAGGTGCATTTTCATTATTGGAATACAAGACCTTAACACTAAAGAATTGTATTCTATTCATAGATTTAATTTCAGGACTAGTGAGGAAGGATCTGGTGGGCACCACATAAACTGTGGTGACTCCTATTAGGACTTGGAGAGGCTTCACCTAAAGCCATGCGATAAAGGTTCAAAATGGCACGCAGTTTCAATTCCACACAGAAAAGTATTTTCAACTTTTTATTGCTAAGTGAACTTGACTGTGTAGGAAGGAGGAATGTGATTAACCAATGGCTCCCATGATACTTTACATCTGCCATGTGTCCCATGGAGTTACTTGTGGCACTATCCCTGGGAAGACATGAACAAATGTCTGCTCCATCCACACAGGGACTATGCATACCACCATAACCCCATTTGCTGAACCATAAGTTTTATTGGGGTTACTTACAGAAGTGTGGGCAAATTGTTTCCCACAGGAGCAAAATGACTGGAACACAGCTGCATCAACAGAGCTACAACATGGATGACAAGACATGAAAGACAGAAACCTGGAGTACCCTGCACAACCTTCAGATGCTCAGCAGGCTGGGAAGCGCCCTTTCTAGGCACCCGGTTAGTCTGAGCTTCTTGCAGATACCTCAGTTAACCTGAGACATTTTGAGGTAGATCAGCTTGTCATAGAGTCTCAACAGTGGTTACTGCCTGGGGAGGAAGGAGGATCTAGTGAATCTTGTCAGCTTCAGGGTTTTCTTGAAGCTATTGAGTTGTTTATTTTATGAGTTTAACAAACTTCCCTGCAGGTTGAAATGTTTTGCCTCCCCTTGGAATATCTTGTTTCACTTCTGTTCTACTTGGCTTCCTATTGCTGTGATAAAACACCAAAGACGAAAGCAACTTGAGAAGAAAAAGGTGTGTTTCGGCTTTTATAGCTCATAGTTCATCACGAAGAGAAGCTGAAGTGTTCTAGCTGAGAGGAAAGCTTTGCCCAGTGGAGGTGCTGCAGCTTTGAGGAAAAGGCATCCTGGCAGGCAGGAGCCAAAGAATATCATAAAGTCACACTGCACAACAAACTTCACACAAGAGATTTATTGGGAGAGGCCCAAGAAGTTGGCTGCCTCTGTTCAGACAAGAAGCAGCAGGGAACTGAGCAAGAGACAGGCCTATATAGGGTTCCTTGGGAGAGGAATTTTCCAGGATGGGCGTTGGGGGAGATTTCAAGTCAAACCCAGGTTTGGTGGGCTTTTGAGCTCAGAGATTGGTGGGCTTTTGAGCTCAGGGATTGGTGGGATTTTGTGTGTAGGGACTGGTGGTTTTCTGTGCTGTGATTGGTGGGTTTTTGTAGGTTTTCAAACCTGGAAGTGGGCTTAGACCTTTTACCTAAAGAAGTCAGGACAGTAACGCAAGCAAGGCAGGAACACAGAGTCAGAACCTGAGGCAGAGGCCATGGAGGAATGCTGCTTACTGACTTGCTCTCCGTGGCTTGCTGGATTTGCTTTTTATACAAGTCAGGGTTGTCTTTCCTGGTGTGGTACCATACACACACATACACATGCATACTCTCTCTCTCTCTCTGTCTGTCTGTCTGTCTGTCTCTCTCTATCTCACACACGCACACACGCATGCACACACAAGGCCAGGTACAGGAGCATGCATAAGCAATCACAGTGCTCCTACAGTGAGACAGGAGGCAGAGGCAGGAGAATCTCTGGAAGATCAGAGGCCAGGCACCCTTGAGTATGTGTGACAAATACCATGGAAAGTGAGGAACAACACTGGATATTGTTCCCTGACCCCCATACCTCCACACACATGCTGTGACACATATACCTCTGAGCCCCGCCACAAGATTTAAAAAGAAGATCTATCCCCATGTGACATTTGTGCGTCTTGTCTTGGGTTTGTTCTCTGTCATATTATGGACTATCGACTGCAGAGGCTATCCCATTCTGATTTCATCCCACATTTTTATCAGTTCTGCTCCTCTCCTCATCTAACACCCATACTTCCCCACCCCCTCCTTTTCTCCATCTGAGCTGTCTCTCAAAGTCCCAGCTCTGTTTCCCAAATGTTCCTCTTAAGCCTGGCCCACTCAGGGAATGTTGACTGTCTTTCTGCCACATGAATTACAGCTCCGCCTACACAGATCCCAATCCCACAAAGACTCAAACGATGGGCACCACATTCTCAAGGACCGTGGAGAATTTTAGGGGATGAGATTCAGTCATTTAACGTGAATCCAGAGTATGATGTTAAGACACCTCAGGTCAAACAAATGGTCAAACAAATGAAAATGTCCACAGTAAGGAGGAAAAAGAGTGATATGAATCATAGTCACCTATTTTTCCACTTGTCACCTGTAACCATTGTTAAATGAGTAAGATTTATTCTGCCTTATCACTACATGAGACAAATAGGAAAGCACATGATTCCCAAATAAGCTGGACTCTAAATGGAGAGAACCTCTCTGCATCCCAGGACTGGCTGTCTTAGGGGGGTTGTATCCCTGTAAGACCCACTAGCAGCTAATACAAAAAGGCTGAATACAGGCTGCATTCCCAAGCCCTGGACTCCTCCCATATTTGGGTGGGTCTCACTTAGTTGGCACAAGTGTGAAGGCATGTGTTGGTTTCCTGCATTCTGGTTTGGGCTGAAACTGATTTATTCCAAAATCTGTTATGTATTTAGGGTGTGTCATCCCCTGAGTACCGGATTTCAGTGCTATTCCAGTAACTTGTACAATGAATTACATTTTATATGTGGTCTATTAGGACTTGAGCTGGCGTGGCATGTGTGCATCGGGCAGGTGGTGTGCGATCACTCTCCCGATAGTTCACACTGGTGTGGTGTGCCGGGGTCTGTAAAGTATTGGCCTTTCAGACCTGTGCGACAGTAGCTGACTGAAAAAGATCACCAGTCCCAGGATATGAAGGATAAACTTAAAACTCAGAGCAGGCAACAAGAGTCAGAGGGAGAACTTGACTCTGAATTCCACTTAAGAATTGCCAGGCAACTTTAACCATGAAACTGTAGCTCTTGGTGGCCTTTGATTGTTTGGTTGGTTTTTTTTTTTTTAAATTCCCTGACATTAGCCTGTATTTAATTTTTATGCAAGATCTTTATTAAAGTATTATGGACACACAATAAACTGCACATATGTAAGTACATAAGCTGATAAGTTTTGACATATGTATACACCCATGAAATCAACACTGTAACTAAAATAATGAGCAAATCCATCACTCCCAAAATTTCCTTCAGCTTTTTTGGAGTGTGGCCTCCTTTTCCTCCTGCATTACTATACATTAGTTGTATCACACTGACAATTAAAACTAACCATCCCAGTGGGCAACGGGAGAATGGGTAATAATAGACTGTGACCGATCTGCCATCAGACTGCTACTCCATAATTAAAACTAATGAGTAATTGGCAAATGCCACAACCTTTCTGAATCCTACGCTTGAGTGAAAGAAGACAAATGCATTTTTAAAAAGTGCAATCTGCATGATTTCATTTAAACAAAATTCTAAAAAATTGAACTGATAAATTAATGGATTAAAAATTTAAAAGTGTACAATAAGAAAATGAACAATGAGCCATTTCTACAAACATACCTGTTAAACTATTCTATGGCTGTGAAGAGGCACCACGATCAAGGAAGCTTATTAAAGAAAATCATTTAATTAAGGGCTTGCTTGTAATTTTACCCAAGCCACTGCATTCCAATCTCTGGCCCCCATAGGTTGTAGTAATAGCCATATCATAATGTAAAATGCATTCCGTCCAATTTCCAAAGCCCCCATACTCCTTCACAGTCCCTGGGGTTGGGTTATTGTTGATGTGTCTTAGTAGAGCTATCTGGTCTCGCCTTTACTGAATTGATGCTTAGATCTTTGTTTGCTGTTTCCCCAAGTTGTCAGCTTGTGGACAGCGTGATGATGGCTAGGGTTCAGTCTTGGAGCCACTCTGCTTGCTGTTGCAAATGAGTTGTTAGAAGCGGTTGCAGCTCAACGAAGGACAGATGCAACTTCTGAGTGGTGCTGGATAGTTTTATGTCAACTAGACACAAGGTAGGGTTATATGAAAGGAGGGGCCCTCAGTTGAGAAAATGTCCCTACAAGATCCAGCTTTAAGGCGTTTTCTTAATTAGTAATTGATGAGGGAGGGCCCAGCCCACTGTGAGAAGTTCTACCCCTGGTCTGGTGGTCCTGGGTTCTCTAAGAAATCAGGCTGAGCAAGCCATGAAGAGCAAGCCAATAAGCACTCCTCTATGGTCTCTGCATCAGCTTCTGCCTCCAGGTTCCTGCCCTGCTTGAGTTCCTGCCCTGACTTCCTTCAATGATGAGCAGAGATGTGTAAGCTTAAGTCATACTAACTACATCCTTCTCAACTCCCTCTTGCAAGGGGTGGTTTTGCAACCTCAGCATTTTTTTCCCCTTTCACCATCAAGACTCCTCTGTCAAATGCTGCTTTCTGTGGGGTTCTTCCCCTCTGAGCAGATCTACAGTCTCCCTCAAGTGTCAATATCCGAGGTGTGGGGTTGAGGGCATGTTGCTCCTTTTTGGCTGCTACTCACTCCTCCCCAGAGTTCTAGTTTATTGCTGTCACCACTGGGTTTTACAGCTTTCTCTGTGGCTCCTTTGTGAACCTCATTAATATGCAGTTATCACCCCTCCTCACATCATTAACAGACATTAACCACAGCCAAGCCTCACACTGAAGTAGTCCTGAGGCCACAACCTTTTCTTGGGAAAACTAAAGAGCTTGATAGAGGAGGACTCTCAGTAGGAAAACGGAAAGGCCTTTCTTTCCAACATGCAGGTTTTCAACACACACACACACACAGAGAGAGAGAGAGAGAGAGAGAGAGAGAGAGAGAGAGAGAGAGAGAGAGAGAGATCTTGAAAGGAAAATGAATAAATTATAATGTAAAGACACAGAGATAGAAAAATGTGCCTCAGCATTTGTTTGTTTGAATTTTGAGTTACAGTCATGAGTTTGGGTTCCAAAGCTCCTGGTCATTGTTTAAATAATAACTCAGTTAGCAAGGCTAAAGGGAGAAGCAATTGATAATGATTGTTCTCTTTATTTTTTTTAATTTATTTTTAATTTCATTTTACATTCCAACCACAGTTCTCCCTCCCACGCCTCCTCATCCCCCGATTTGCCTCCTTCCCCCAGTGCATCCCCTATCCACTTCTCCTAATGGGTAAAGGCTCCCGTGGGAGTCAACAAAGTCTGTCACGTTAAGTTAGGGCAAGACCAAGCCCCTCCCCGCTGCATTAAGGCTTAGTGTGACATCCCAACAGGGAATGGGCTCCAACAAACTAGCTCATTCACCAGGGATAGAATCCTACTCCCACTGACAGTGGTCCCTCAGATAGTTCAAGCTTCACAACTGTCTCCCACATACGGAAGGTCTAGTTCAGTTCCTTGGAGGCTCCATAGCTGTCGGTCTAGAGTTCATGAGTTTCCACAAGCTTGGTTCAGCTGTCTCTGTAGAATTTTTCCATGATGATTTTGACCTCCCTTGTTCATATATTCCTTCCGCTCTTGGACTGGATTTCTGGAGCACAGCCTGGTGCTTGGTTGTGAATCTCTGCATCTGGTTCCATCAGTTATTGGATAAAAGCTCTATAATGATAGTTGGGATATTCACCAATCTAATTACAGGGGAAGTCCAATTCAGGAACCCTTTCCACTATTGCTAGGAGTCTTAGCTGGGACTTGTAGATTCTTGAGAATTTCTCTAGCACCAAGTTTCTCCCTAGCTCCATAGTGGCTCTCTCTATCAAAAAATCTTTTTCATTGCTCCCCAACTCCTCCCTTCCCCGCCCTCGACCCTCCTGTTCCCTCCTGTCTTCATTCTCCATTACCTTCTTATCCCCAGTTCATGCAGACAATCTCATCTAATTCTCCTTCCCAGGGCAATCAATGTGTCCCTCGTAGGGTCCTCCTTGTTACCTAGCTTCTCTGAAGCTGTGGATTGTAGTCTGGTTTTCCTTTGCTTTACACCTAGTATCCACTTATGAGTGAGAACATACCATGTTTTTCTTTCTAAGTCTAGATTAACTCACTCAGGATGTTTTTTTTTTCTAGTTCCATCTATTTGCCTGAAAATTTCATGATGCCATTGTTTTGTTTTGTTTTTTACATCTGAGTAATACTTCATTGTGTAAATGAACCATATTTTCTTTATCCATTCTTCAGTTGAGGGGCATCTAGGTTGTTTCCAGGTTCTGGTTATTACAAATAATGCTGTTATGCATATTGTTGAGCAAGTATCCTTGAGGTATGATTAAGCATCCCTTGGGTATACGCCCTAGAGTGATATCGCAGGGTCTTGTGGTAGATTGTTTTTTAGTTTTCCGAGAAACCACAATACTGATTTCCAAAGTGGCTGTACAAGTTTGCACTCCACCAGCAGTGGAGGAGTGTTCCCCTGACTCCAAATCCTCTCCAACATAAGCTATCCTCAGTATTTTTTATTTTAGCCATTCTGACAGGTATAAGATGGTATTTCATAGTCATTTTAATTTTCATTTCCCTATTGATTAAGGATGTTGAGCAATAAAATAGCCACAAATATAAAATATCTTGAGGTAACTCTATTTAAACAACTGAAAGACCTATATAACAAGAACTTAAAGTCTCTAAAGAAAGAAATTGAAGAAGATATCAGAAAATGAAAAGATCTCCCATGCTCTGGGATAGGTAGGATCAACATAATAAAAAATGCATACTTACCAAAAGCTATCTATAAATTCAGTGCAATCCCCACCAAAATCTCAACACAATTATTCACAGACCTTAAAAGAACAATACTCAGCTTCATATGGAAAAACAAAAAATTCAGAATAATATATAATAATAATAATAAAACAATCCTGTACAATAAAGAAACTTCCAGAGGCATCACCATCCCTGATTTCAAACTCTACTATAGAACTATAGTAATAAAAAAACAGCTTGGTATTGGCACAAAAACAGACTCATGAACCAACAGAATTAAACAGAAGACCTGACATTACTGCACACACCTATTTACACCTGATTTTTGACAAAGAAGCCAAAATGGTACAATGGAAAAAGGAAAGCATCTTTAACAAGTAGTACTGGCATAACCGAATGTCAACAGGTAGAAGATCTCAAATAGAGCCATATCTATCGTCATGCACAAAACCGAAGTCCAAGTAGATCAAGGACCTCAACATAAATACAGTTACATTGAACCCAATAGAAGAAAAAGTGGGAAGTACCCTTGAACACATTGGCACAGGAGACCTAAATAATAGACACTGAGAACAACAATCAATAAATGGAACCTCTTGAAACTGAAAAGCTTCTGTAAGTCAAAGGACATGGTAAATAAAACAAAACGACAGCCTACGTAATAGGAAAATATCTTCACCCCACATCTGACAGAGGGCTGTTCTCCAAAATATAGAAAGAACTCAAGAAACTAGACATCAAAATACAAAATAATCCAATTTAAAAATGGGGTACAGATTTAAACAGAGAGTTCTCTTCAGAAGAATCTCAAATGACTGTTGTCTTTAATGACATAAAATCATCACTTCGATCAAAACTTAGATGTGTTTCAGGGTTGATCTTGGCAGGTAGGCGGTTCAGTTTCAGTCTCAGGAAGGGGAATCCTCACCACTGGAGAGGAGTCTTGTTTCACTCACAGTTGGAGGTGATTTTCTGAGTTGGCTATTTCCTCTTCGTGGTCCCAGTCTTGACTGAGCTTCATAAACATCAAACCCATGATAGTTCATGGCTATCAGTTGAACTATGGGAGGACCTGACAGTCCGACCTTCTTACTGCCCTCCTTTTGTCCTGTTCCTGATATTCTTGTGATCTCTGTTCTTTGCTGAACTCAAAGGCCATCTTACTGAAACAAATCAGATATTACTTCGGGTTTTTCTTTACAAATGAATGAACTGAAGCTCATAGAAGGAATGCCTAGCTTGGCAAATATCACAGACAGTACCTTTCCTTCATATAGAGAGATTAAAAAGTAAACAAAGCCAAAACCCACCACTCAATGAATGAAACACTTTGAGGGGAGTGTGGCTATGGCCAATCCTGTCTAGTGGTTTGTAGAGAATTGTGATGCGCTCTCCTTCTAGGCTGGAAGACTTGATTATGTGTGCTCCATGTTGGGATCCTGGTGACAGAGTGCCCACCAACCTCAGCTGTGACTAAAGAGTTTCCCTGAGAGTCTTTGTTGAACACATTATACAAGGAACCAACAGAATTTTTTTTCAAAACTCTAGGGTTCTAGGATGACTGTTTCCCAAACCAAAATGTGGAATAGAAAAAAAAAAAGGTTGATACTGTAATAGATTGATCTATCCTAAAAGAAAAAAAGATGTGAGAATTCAACTTAAACTCATCTTTAAGATGCATTTAGATTTTATTTGTGAGTCTGTGTGCATATACATGCAGATACCCAGAGTCCAGAAGAAGGTATTGGGTGCTCAGGAGCTGGAGTTACAGGCAGCAATGGAACATTTGATGTGGATGCTGGGAACCAAACTCACATCTTCTGCAAGAACAGCAAATACTCTTAACCACTGAACCATCTCTCTGGCCTCAAAAAGATAATTTTTAATATGGCAATGCATTGAAGGTGTGACCTGAGAGTAATGCAGGAGTGAATTTGTTTGTTTGTTTGATTTTGAACTCTCTTGTTTTCCATTTACTAATCTTCTGTCTTGATTTATATTATTTTACTCTACCTTGCCTTGTTGCCTATTATCTGAGTTACAGCATATGGTTATAGTTGATAGGATATACTGAAGCTGCCCACCACAATTCTGAAGGAAAGAGTCAGAGAAGGGATCTGTGACTCCTAGGCACAGGAGCAGGTGGCCCATGTCTAATTCTTTAGCGCCTTTCTTTCTCTTCTACTCAGTGAACAAGGAACATTCCTACTCAATATGAAGACAAGCCTTGTCAGTTTCAGTTCCTAAGTGATCATGAGCGGTGGAGCCCAGCACAGACACAAATCATGGCAGAAGATGGATTGTTTTCTCAAGCCTCTCGTGCTTGGACATGTTTGATACTGCGGCTGATATAATCTGCCATCCCGACTTCCAAGTCTATTCCCTAGCCTCATTGCTCCCTACAGTAATCAGTCAATTATTTCTTTAAAATGCAGTCAGTGTTTCTAGCCCTAACTGCTCCCCAGGTTTTCTCCATCTGCTATTGGACATATCCATGACTAAGACGCACCTCGTTCCCAGTGCTCTCTGTCTCTGTGAGAACACCTCAGTCTCTGCAGACACTGAATAAAAAAATCAAGGACCAATACAGATATCTCGGGCACTCCCCAGCCCACCACAAACCAACCTTTACCAAGCACTTCTAAGAATATCTTCTAACCACAGCTTGGCTTCCTTAGTAACTCTCCAACTGTCTGTGTAGAGGACCACTGTTCTTATCTCCTGCCTTACTCCTCTGCCAAAACTGCCATCCTCACTCTGGTCAGGAGCGGTCCTCTAACTTACAATGATAGCTATTCTGAGAATCATGAACTCTCCCTCCCATTCTCACCCAGGGGTCTTGGTCTACCAGTGGTGCCCTACACCGATTTACAATACCACTGCCATGTCTTCCGTCCCCGTGAGGTCTTCTGCACTGTCGTCATGTCTCCTTCCTGACTCTGTTACTGCCTAGCTCCTGTTGATTGTCTCAGACACACCTGCACACCACCTCTGCCAGAAGACCTTTCCCTACCCTTATTTTCATCTCTCCTCTGCACTTCCGCAGCATCCTGTTTGTATTCCGGTGGCACGGGGTAGGGACTGCACTGGTCCACAGGGACACGCTTCATTTGGAGATTATCTGTCTTTTTCTAGTTTCTTCCCTCAAGCTTCAGAAGTCCTGCCTTCTTGTCTTCCTTCTCTGACTCTCTTTCCATCCTTTCTTGTTTCTCCTTCTCGAATCAGAAAGACAGGTTCAAATCCAAGCTGTACCACTTACTGGCAATGTGACCATAGAAAAGCTTCTTGATGTCCCTGGCCTTTACTTTCTTTATTTAAGAGATGGCAAAGGTCATGCTGCCCATCTCTATTTTAGTCTTGCTGGAATGCTGTAAGGATTAAATGACACAAATATAAAGAACACTTAGAACAACGCCTATTAGCAGTACTGATATTTGAAAACATTAGTTTCAAATGACTATTTACTATTATTTATTTTCTTTGTTATACCGAATAAACAACTAGATAGTAATCAACATTCAAGAACGTTTTCTAACCCTGAAATTAAATAAGTTAAGCTGACTGAGACTTTGGATTTGGGCCCAACCCTCATTCGTTCACCCAAAGCCCTGTGTCTGGGATCCTGCAACCAACATTCCATAGGCAGAATTTGAGTCTTTGGACTTGAGACTTGTTCTCCCTTAAATCACCAAGACCACATAAAGTCTTATCAATCATTTATAATGCCCTCATTGAAGTAGTCCCAGACAAGCCCAGATGGAAATAATAATAGCTCGTATTTGTGTGTTCTTGGCAATTTGGAAAGCACCCTCACACACTCTTGTTCCTGCGATTCCCACAGCATGGCTGTATGGCGGGAGCAGGCATGACTATGATTATTTCCATCTCAGGGATGAGAGCACTGAGATTCACTGAGAGCTACGAACCCAGATTTCCCTGGAGGGCACGCCCATGTCCTTGGGGTTCCTGGGTAAGTTTTATGACTCCTGGGCACACAGTCTTCTTGCTCCACGGTGCTTATGCAGCCAGAGGGACTCTTGAGCAACAGTACAGCATTTAGAACCAGGGTGTAGTGAGTGTGTGTCCTACTCTGTCATTTGCTGATTAATCTTGAGCAAAAGCATCACTGTGTGTACTCAAGTTGAACACGGATGATATGTATTCAGCAGAGTTGTTGGGAGATGGCCTGAGGCCACCCATTTTCAGCCCTTAGTCAGTGAACAGCAGACATGGCCACAGGCATTTTCTTTTTTAAAAGCTTGCTTTTTATCTGTTCTTTGTGTCTTTCACGTCATGCATCTACATCCCATTCATCTCCCCATCCCTTCATATCCACCCTCTGCCCTTGTAACCTCCCTCCCTGCAAATTAAATAAAATAAAATTTAAGAGAAGGAAGGAAGGAAGGAAGGAAGGAAGGAAGGAAGGAAGGAAGGAAGGAAGGAAGGAGGGAAGGAAGGAGGGAAGGAAAGAAGGAAAGGAAGCAAAGAGAGATCTCGTCATGGAAGCTGCAGTGTGACCCAGTGAGTCACACAGTTTACCCTTTTCTCCATACATCTTTACTTGTAAATGTTCATTGCAAACATTGGTCTGGTTCGAGGCCTCTGGTTTCTGCTATGTTATCAATGCTAGGTCCTCACTGGGACTCCTCTTGGATATCCTGTTGTTGCCCTGTGTTGTGGAGATCCTGCAGCTTTGGGCCAGGAGACCATAGATGGGGTGGATATCGGGATATGCCAACTCATAACCCTAGTTATGGCCCTGGGTAGTTGCAGGGCTCGTTGTCCCACCAGCTCTCCCCTGTCCTCACAAGCAGGGTGAGCTCTCTGACATTACCCAGGCTAGTTCATCAAGGTTAGTGACAAACAAGGAGCAGACCAGTTCTCCTGTTTTCATGCCCTCAGGGTTGACTTTTCCTCATCTACGCCATCAGGGCCAGGCTTACTCAGTTGCCCAAGCGAGGTGCAGGGACCACTCTCCTGAGTGCTGTAGCTGGCAATGGGCAGGGACTGCTCTCCCACTCTTGGGACTCCCAGGCCAGCTCTCCCACCTGTCACAGGTGTGAGGGAGAGCGTCTCTCCCTCCTGCCCAAGCCACCATATGGCAGACGATGAGTGGGGTCAGATCTCCCAAGTTCACATTCTTGGGGGCAGTTCACCCACACCCCAGTCAGTACAGTCAGCTCTACTGTACTGCCCAGATGAGGAACAGGGCCCACTTCTCCAGTGCTGCAGCTGGTCAGGGTCGAGTCAGCTCCCTCAACCACCACAGGCAGCAGGGGCAAGAAGGGTAGGGCATCTCTCCCTTGCCTTTACCGCCACATGCCAGACGAGGGGAGTGTGCCCAGCCAGCCCGCTCTCAGACCCTCAGGGCTAGCTCACCTGCTCCTCTGCCAATAGGGTCAGCTCTATTGTGCTGCTCAGGTGTGTAGGACCCCCTTTCCTGAGTGCTTCAGATGGTGAGGGGCAAGACTAGGGCTCCCTAGTGTTGCAGCCAGTGAGGAGCACAGCCAACTCTGTACGACCCTATTCTCTGGGCCTTTAGCAGTATCAGGAGTCACAGACATCAACACAGACCACAGCTACAGCAGGACCATGAACCCAGCAGCTGTCTAGGCCCAGACATCACCATGGCTCTGAGGGGGCAATCAAACAACCCATCTCAGCCCGCTCCCTACTGCTTTCTCTTCTTCAGGTGTGCCCCTACCCATAGGACATAAATTTCTCTGTCTGTCTATCCCCCCCTCACACACACATTCTATACATGTTTACCATAATAGTGCCCGACTACCTATGTTTTCTCCTGGGAATACAGGACAGACTGCCCCCGGCATTGTGTGAGTCTCCTTGTTCCGCTCAGTCCATCATCAACGTTATTTTCTAACTGTAATCTGTGATGTTGAGGAAGCCTGAGGTAGAAACATCTTTTCTATAAGGTGTTTCTAAATGAGAATTGTTTAGTATCAATAGTCAGCAGAGGAACACCCTGAGAGTGCTGAAGAAAGACTTCAAAGTTATGTGCAGGACCGGCCAGGCCAGGTTATCTGAGGAGACCGACAGAGACAAAGTAGGAAAAGGGTAAACTTTGACTTCTTCTTTCAGGTTATTTGGTTTGACACTTAGTTAGTTGGCTTATCATTGTCTACTAGTTGTAGTAATCAGAGCTTTACTGAAGTACGTGTGTACATATGTGTGTGTGTGTATAAGTTAGAATCAAGACTTAGTTCATGCCACAGATACTGAACTGTGGAGGCTAAGGAAATGTGCAGTCAGTTAGCTGGATATCAGCAACCCCAAGTGTGTCTCCAGTCTGGAGACCAGATGACCCGGGGCGCCACAGCTGGAATATGAGGCCAGGAAAAGGCCAGCTCTCAGTTCAGCCAGAGGGGCAGAAGTTTGCTTCTACTCAAAGGAGGATCAGCGCTTTCTGTCTGCTGCCGCCTACACCGATTGAACGGGAGCCGCTCACGGTAGGGCAGCCACCCCGCTTACTCAGTCAGCTAATCAGGTGATGAGCCATTCGTGAGATGTTCTGGTTCATACTCAAGATTCAGCTGCCAGGAGTGAGGAAGGAGCAATGACTGAGTTATAGATGCCACCTGTGCCATAGAGCATGCTCCTGGTGTCTTAAATGGAGAAATAAGGAAAGAACCCCGAACAAGGACTGAGCCACCCACAGCAGGTGTCCGCTAACAACCACCTTAGCAGACTGAAGTTCAGGAGCAGAGCGCTTGCCAAGATGCATAAAGTTTTGGTTCAATTCCCAGAACCCAAAAATCAAAACAACAACAGCAAAAAAAGCAGAACAACAATAACAAAAATACCCACGGTGGGGCTGGGGAGGAGGTAGGGTAGGATGAATTCAGGGGTAGCATCGGGACTGGGGAGTGAGTTCTGCCAGGCCTCCCAGAGGGAACTGGTATGAAACTCTAATCTCTCTTCGTGGTTGCTTTCAACATGGCAAGACTAAGTGGGGACTTGTGTATTCTCGGACTTGAGGTCCTTCTCAGTCCCTGTCTGTTGGCAGTCAGAAGGCTGTCCAGTTAGAGTCATCAGATAAGACACACAATTGTCAATTAATTATTGATTTCTAAGTAAAAAGGAAGACTTTTAAAATATAAGCATGTCTATTCAGGATATTCTTGTAAAAAAATCACTAATTATAATAAATTTAAATTCAACTGTGCATCCTGAATTTTTATTTTGGAAAATTTGAAACCAGCCTTAGACCCGTGTGTGTGTGTGTGTGTGTGTGTGTGTGTGTGTGTGTGTACTGACAGTTGACAGTGGTTGACAGGAAGCAGTAGCAGGATATATATATGTGTGTGTGTGTGTGTGTGTATATATATATATGTGTGTGTATACATATATACACACACATATATATATATATGATTAAATGTCCAGAAGGAGGCTTCAGCTTCGCAGAGGGTATAGGGAAGAAGGTATTACAGGTCAACAACCAAACCTGAGTCACAGTCGAGAGAGACTTGAAGCCAAGTCATTTCTTTTTTAATACAGTATCTTTTGTATTTTTATTTGTTTACTTTTACGTGTGCAGGTGTTTTGTCTGCAGGTACGTTTGCGCACCATATGCATGCCTGGCACCCTTGGAGGCATTGGTTTCCCTGAGACTTGAGTTACAGACAATTGTGGGTTGCCACGTGGGTTCTGGGAATCACACTTGGGTCCTTGGTAAAGTGGTCTTAACAGCCAGGCATCTCTCCATTCCCCCAAGTGATTTTTAAGAGACATCATGTTGAAGTCACTAGCTCCCATTGGTGAAATCCTCTAATTCCAACTCTCAAAGCTACTATTTAGCAGGTGATCTCTGATGCTGCTTGGTTACCAAGACACTGCCTTGATCTAGGGACCCACATGAACAGGAAGTAGAAGATGCTGCTTGGTGCTTAGATTTTATCATGGGTGATTTGGGGTCAGGTTCCAATTGTGTGATCTTGATGAAACCTCTTACCCTTTCGATCTATTTCTTCTGTACATAGTGAAGGTAGGGAGAGAATACTCAGTTGCTTGCAAACAATAATAAGGACGCAAGTTAGTACTAACACCCCCATAAAAATCTGGGTGTGATGGCAACCTCTTCTAATCTCAGCCCTGAAGAGGCAGAGGCAGATGAGTTCCTGAAGCTCATTGCTAGCGAGCCTGGCCCATCCCTGAGTCCTAGTTCACAACGGGAGGAGAGAGCAGACTCCCAAAAGCTGTCCTCTGGCTTCTGTTCCTGCCCACGTGCTAATTCGTTCGTTCATTTATTTATAGAACAAGGTGAGTGGCCCTGGAGGAATGAAACCTGACCACTGTCCCCCCCCCCCCGTGCTCATGACTACACACACATCTACATATGCAAATACACAAGCGAGAGGGTGTGCAGGTAATGTTTTGATCCTTCTAATGAGATGTGGCGATGGATCTCATGCACCGGCAGTGCCTTCCATTAAGAGACCACTTGCATAATTTTACATTCACCTTTTTATTGCTGATGTCATATCTTGACAGTGGCTTTGTAGCATAGTTTACCATTCCCATGATTTAAAAAATATTTTTAAGTTTAATCTTTATTTTATGTGTATAGGTGTTGGACTACATTTATACCTGTGGACCACATGCATTCCTGGTGCCCTTGAAGGCCAGAAGAAGGGGTTGGCATTACATTACATTACATTACATTAATGCCAGAAGAACTGGCATTGCAGATAGATGCGAGCCACCACATGGCTGCTGGAAATCAAACCCAGGTTCTCTGGAAGAACAGCCAGTACTCTTAACTACTGAGATATTTCTCCAGCCCCTCCAGAGTATTTTAGAAAAGAAAAAAGTTGTTTTAGGGACCCTTGACAGTTTGATAATTGATGAAACATCATGGCAGTGGTGCTTGGTTGATACCTGGACCAGGACTCCTTAATATGATTGCTTCATTGTTGGGTGAGGTTGCTGTCCTGCCAGCAACACAATAAACACACAGAATCTTTATTATTTGTAATACTGTTTGGCCAATAGCTTAAGCATATTTTTGCCTTACTCTTATATCTTAAACTAACCCCTTTAATTAATCTGTGCATTACCACGTGGGTGTGGCTTACTGGGTAAAGTTTCGTCAGGCATCTGTCTCAGGAGGGGGCTACATGGCTTCTCCCTACCTCTGCCTACTCTCTCTGTATATCTCTTTTAGCCTGGCTGTTAAGCCATTGGCCACAAGGCCAAATGCAGCTTCTTTATTAACAAATAAAGGCAGCACATATACAGAAGGACTCCCACATCACTTCATGTAGCGGTTTTTTTCCCCCTCAGGGTGAAAATTGGTTTGGCTGTGATGGGGCCTGGGGCTCTGCTGACATAAATTCTTAGAAGTCCTGGGAGCTCTAGCTGGCCTATAAAATAGTACCGAGCACAGATCCCCCAGTCTATACAACAGTACGGAGCACAGATTCCAGCAGCGCCCACTAAACCACCGCCATTCCTGTTCATACTACAATTCAAAAGAGGCTAAATGATAGCTTCTTTAGGGATTCTCCAAGGGCAAAAACCAAAAAAAAAAAAAAGAAAGAAAGAAAAAAATAAACACACACAAACACACGGGAGGGAGGGAGGGAGGGAGGGAGGGAGGGAGAGAGAGAGAGAGAGAGAGAGAGAGAGAGAGAGAGAGCGAGAGCGCACTGGAAAGGCCCATTAAAGGAACCTTCTGCTTTTGCTCCCTGGTGAATGTGGCACCTGAGAATGATGTGCTATCCTAGGACTGGAAGATGCCCTGCAGCCCCAGCACACACTCACTACCTTACCAGCGGAGAGGTAGAACGCGCACCACTCAGAGGACGTCCTGCATTAGATAGGAAAATGAAATAATAAAAGAGCATCTTCCATGGTCTTGCGATTTTACTGCATGCGGTATGAGAGTATGAGATTAAGCAATGATTGTCCGGTCTAATGCCCTCACTGACTGAGCAGTTGGTATTTGCGTTTCCACTTACCCCAGCGAAACGTGACAGCAAAGAGAAATACATGTACTCAAAAGCCCCCAAAGGTGGAAATGGCAGGGGTAGGATGTGATCTAAGTTCATCAGAGTTGACATCCTGCTCCCTGGAAGAAACAGGACCAGTAAAATACCTACACAGAGGCCCCTTACTGCCGTGTGGGTCTCTCCCCAAGTCCCCATCTCCTTTCCACTTTCAGATCAGAAAGGAAGATCCAAGACAGGGCAGCCAGGCATGAAGTCATCCCCTGGATTCCCACACTTCCTTTATAGCTTTCATTCCTCCCAAAGTAGCTGCAAGAAGGACGTGAGGTGAATATTAAAAGCCCCAGGCTGGAAGACCAGCTTAGTTCAACTCCAGTCTCCCAGCCCCCCAGCCCCGACTTCAAAGCGAAAGGAAGCGCGTGCAGAAAGGGAGGAAGCCTGGGTCCTCCCCACGGCCTCTCAGAGCTGTGAACATTTGCAGACCCTGTGCCCCAGCTCGCACCAGGTGTCCTGGGCTGCTGCCCCGCCCCGCCGCGCCCCGCCCCTCCCGCGTCTGCCTTTCATGTGGATCAAGGCCTGAAGATGACAAGCCTCCTGACTGATAGATACACTGAGGCTTCGCTGGTGATTTATTGGCTTTCTGCACCTGACTAGAACCACTAGGCCTATCCGAGGAAGGAAATATATGGGCTTTCCTGACTCCAAGTGGCAGCCCCGGGGCGAGCATGTGATGTCAAGCTGGGCCGTGGAAAGCAGAGCCGCGTGCACCGGGCCTGTGTTTTGTAAGCGGGTCCAGGTCATAAAAGTGTCAACACGCGATATATTTCTTGCGCGGGGGGGGGGGATCCTCTCAGGGCTGTGACCAGCACCCTTTCTACCGTGGCTGGCAGCTGAGTTGACTGAGAATGTCCCTGTCTCCTTAGTTCAGGACGGTGCCAGCCCAAGGTTCCCAGCCACACCTCTTCACTTCCGAGAGCTGAGCACTGTGCAATGTTAAAGGCTTTCCAAGGCCAGAGGCTTAGTATTCTTGTACTCCTGTCTGGGGTCTCTCGTGTCACATCTGGCCTTCAACAGAGTTCAGGCTCAGAGCCTACAATCAGGTAATCTGGATGGGGATTCTTGTTAGCTGGGAGAATCCGAAGCAAGTTACATCATCCCTCTGCACCTGCCTCCTCATCTTTAACTAGAAATGACATTAATACCGGACATAGGGCCGGGAGAATTACCACAGGAAGCAAAATTCTACCCCTACCCAAAGGATGATGAAAGCCATGCTAGGAAAGCATCCCTGAGCATTGGAGTACAAAAAACCCTGCTCTGACCACAAAAGGTAAGCAAGGCTTGTTGGAGATGAAGCTGGGATCCATGATCTACATTTTGCTTATTATCTTACTCAGAGGTTGAGCACTGTCCTGGCTCCTATAGAGGATGGTTATGCCTATCCAAGTATAAAAGGTGGTTGAACCCACTTCTTTATCAGCTTTTTGCTACCAGTGCTGGTATTTCTGGGCTGAGCTGGTACTGTGCATGGCCTTGATCTCATGGCATTGCTCCAAGACAGAACTTACCACAACATTAGATCAATAAACGTAGTTGGGCTTCTGTAAAGGCAAAGATGAAATTCACCTTCTCTTTTGTCTACAAGTAATGATACAAGACAAGGCATATTTTCCCCCCTGAGGCAATTTAACTGTCCTAGTTTTATGCCAACATGGAGGTCTACCACCTCCTACCAGAGCAAGAAGTGAGAACCCTCGCTACCCAAGGGAGACTGCAAGTCCTTAAGGTCTCTGGCTTCCCCAGTCCCTCCAGGGATGTCCTGGGAGAAAATCTGTAAAGGGTACTGCTCCTCGAGATTTGAAAACAGGCCTGAAAGGGGCCTTGGGAGTGTTCTGAACTGATGACTAGGGACAGCGGAGGACAATTAATTCACGGAAATTCTGCTGGAGAAAGGAAAACCTGAACTTGCAATTCCGGATCATCACAAAAAACTGAAAGAATAAGAAAGTGTCTGGCGTTCACATGGCATCATCTGACTGGTACTGTTCTTTCCTCCACGCCATCCCAGGACCCTGTAGTTGCATTTGTGGGCAAATCCTAATCATGGGAATGTGATCCTTGTAACCATAGAACAGAATTAAGGCCACATCTTAATAGCAGTTTCTCATCCGCAGGGATCAGTGTTCAGAAACAGAGTCAAGGGGCATCAGCATTTTGAGACAGTCATCGGGTATGGTAATGGGGAGGGGCAAAAAGAAGAAGAGACGCTTTTGGAAAATAAAAAAAGATTAACGCATGCCCACACCCCATGCTGGCAGGATAGTGCTTACGATTCTAATAAGCTGCACTGTCTTTACCTCAGATTACTGTCTGTAGTTGCAGACAGACTCAGTTTGTGAGAGTCAAGACTTCTCTTTGGTTATTCTTTCCCAGAACACCACTCCACTGTGACAGTAAGAAATAGGCTGACTCTTATGACCCTAAGTCGTAAAGTGCTGCTGAGTTATGACCACTTTTATTACGCTGTTGGAAGGCTTTCTCACCGCGTGTTAAGGATAACACAGAAGGAAGTGTCTGTCCTGTGTCTCTCTCACTATCTTATTAAGCCTTGATCGTATTGCTTGTGTTGTATCAGTAGTGATTTTCAGGAGGTGGACAGCATCGCTGAGTGCAGACTGGGGGTCGAGCCCATATATGTATATTTATTCATTTGTATTCAAATGTATGAAGCCAATGTCATCTTATTTTAGTGATACTGGCCATGCTTTCCTGAATTAGAGATTTGTCGTCAAAATGAGTTAACTGTAACTTGAAAGAAAATACCCAAACAATCATTATTTTGAAATTGCTAAATATCTTATTTATATGGTAAAGGAAAAACATTGTCAATTAAAATTTTAGTTATTTTGAAGCTAACAATGTGTTTAACATAGAAAACTTAAATACACACTATGCTGTTTATACAATTCATAATACTGAAAAAAGAAACAATCTAACTCTATATCATATGTGCAACTTGTCCGGGCATCACTTTTGTCCTTCATCTTTCTTCTTTTTCCTTCCACCTTGGTCTTGGCAAAGGTTTCATGGGAAATGTTATGTTGAATGATTTCATTTAAAGACTCAGTGAAAAAATAGTGGCTGAATGAATTAAAAAGCAACAACAACACAAAACAACAACGGCATATGCACACCCAAAGCCACAAACAAAGTTACAATTCCAAGTGTCTGTTCACAAGATCACCTCAACTCTGCCTGTACCATGCAGGATATATGTGTTATCTCCCCTCCCTCGCATCTGGTTGCGCTCCTTCCACAGCTGGGAGCAGGTGCATCCACGCTCTTCTCTGTGTACATTCAGCAGAACACAAGAAGTAGAACACGAGCCCCTCTGTGAACCCCTTAACTTGGGAATGGTGGCTTATGTAGGATCCATCTGCACGGGCTTATAGAGGCCCAGTCGGGAAGTTGCTCTTTGGTCACCTGAGTTCCCCTCCAAGGCTTCCTTCTAGGACTCAATGTAGACACCTGGAGTCTAGGCCTATGGGATCCCAGCTCTGCTACTTATAATATATATAATTGGGGGCTCATCTGTTCATCATCCTGGGTTACTTTTTCCTTTTGTACAACAGAGTTCTGTCTAGGTCGTCTTTCCCAGGGTTCCTGTTGGAGGGAAATGATTCCCACTGAG
The DNA here is from genome assembly GCA_004026605.1 of Ondatra zibethicus. Lineage (NCBI taxonomy): Eukaryota > Metazoa > Chordata > Mammalia > Rodentia > Cricetidae > Ondatra > Ondatra zibethicus. Next base: position 131,259 of record PVIU01002873.1, read on the forward strand.
GTCTGATCTGGATGTTCTAAGCCCTACTTATTTAATGACAGTCTCACCTACAAGGTTGAAGATTAGGAGATACTGTAAGTATTTAAGTTGCGAAAGTCTGTAAGAGATTCTGGGGTCCACCAAGGCCGAAAAGTAACTAAGGGATCACTGGACAATGAGAGTCAGTCTGTGCCCAAAAAGAAGGCCTTTTCCTTTGCTCTACACCCTAATGCCTCGGCGCAACCTATCATAGGTGTCCTCACTGTGCCCATCATTCCCTAAGCTACAGCACATGCCAGTGCCTCATGCCAAGTCCTGACACTGCACACAGGCTTCCCACTTAACCTACAGGGTCTTGGTAAGTGTTGCTGTGGTGGGCTGCTCTGACCCAGGATAGTGGGGATTGCCACCGATCCGATTACTTCATCCCAGATCCTGCTGTGAGCTGGAAATTTTTACCAAAGCTTGTAGATGGCGCCTCTTCTTTGACTTTCACTGGTTGTATGAGCAGTGTCCATCCTCTCTCTGCTGGACCACACCACGTTCAATCCACGCAGAAGACCATGCAGGAGATGTGCTGAGGGACTCACAGTTCCGAGAAAATGTTGGCTATCCTGAGACTCTTAAATAGCAACATTTCAACACAAAAGTACAGAACTGGGCCCTGGAGAGGAGTAGGGGCTAGTTCAACACATGACTTGAAGATGGACGTACCTGCGGTCAGCCTGGGAGCACCATTGTGTGTCCAGCAGCAGGGAGTGTCCTGAAGTCAGCTCTCTGGGGCAGCTGTCCAGAGGTACTAACTTTCCCTCTCCTCCAACAGCCATGTGCTAACGTAGGATGCTTACAACCCAGGCTTTCCCATGAGCCCAACTTAAGGATGTGGCTTTGGGCAAGGAACAGAATACCTCTGAACATTTTTCCTCATGCATTTTCCTACCAAAAAGTTTGAGAGTACAACACAAGTAGCTTTGGTTTAACTAGATAATAATAAAGCTGAATGCATATTGCTTCATTTCCTACTGGCCTTTTAAAATATATTACTGCAATGTTCTAAAGATTTGTTTCATTTGTCCATGCCTCACACTCCTATAGCTGTGAGGAAAAAAAATAAGTACATTTTTAAAAATTTATATATATTTTATGTGTATAAATGTTTTGCCTGCATGTGTATATCTGTACCACATGTGTGGCTGGATCAGAAACATGCATCAGATCTCCTAGAACTGGAATTACAGATGGTTATAAGCCATCATGTGGGTGCTGGACACCAAATCCTGGTCCTCTACAACAGTTATGTGCTCTTAACCACTAGGTCATCTCTCCTCAATAAATATACACCTTTAAACTGCATAATAAATGAGTGTGAATGGTCTCATTTTTTTCTATGTTCCTCGAGTGACTGTCTAGAGTCAACACAAATCTACCCTGAGTGTGATTGTAGCCTTAAGTCAGTAACTGAGGGACATCATCCTTCTGAACTTAGATCAGTTCCAAAGGTCAAGAGCCTGCAGCCACGCTTGCCCTGGTTTCTGAAGTTTCCCACAGAGCTTGAGTTTCAAGACAGTTCTCCATTGCTTCCTGATGTAGACATAGACTACTTAGACATTTTTCCACCAGAGGGCAGGAGTTACAAAGATTAAAAACAAAACCAAGAACTTCCCAATAAGTCTGTCAGCCTGGGTTTTAGAGTTGAGTGTGAAGGATTCTGGGTAGGCTGCCTATGTGACCACTGGCTCTCTAGCCGGAGAGAGGCTTCTGTATTACAGCAAGTTCTTTTCTCCAGATGCAACATATAAACATTTCTAACATTTCTCAGTTTCTGTCTTAATCACTCTTTAGACAGCCTAGAAGTATCCATAAACAGTATCACAGGTAGATGAGGCCATTATAATACAACTGTGTAGAAACAGGTAATGAGCTAAATTCAGCGCACAGGCTACAGTTTGCTAGCCCCTGCTTCTTACCATCAATACTTCTGGTGCTAAAAGTTTTCTACGGGTCTGAGAGTAGTTGCATCTTTGCATCTACTCTGGTTCTTGGTCAATCACAATCAGGAGGCCTGGGGAGTAGAAGGGCAAATAAATGAGATCGAATTAAGGCAAACCCAGAAGATGAAGCCTAGTGTTACATGAGATCTGGGTAGATCAGTGCCTAAGAGAAGCCCCTTATTTTCTGAATAAATAACTGTTTGACTACATGATTGGTTTCCACAAAAGTGCATTTATTGTTTAGTTGACACCTTAGCCCGTTGGTTCTCAGGTCAGTCACCAGCTTCATACCTTATATTCAGTCGGCCCTCTCTGCCAAAAGTCAGGAGCAAAGTAAGCAAAGAGTCAACATGGCTGGGCTTAGGTCAAGTCAAACACTACCTCAGCTGATCTGAACATCTTTGGAAACTGGTGTGGCCCGAATAGGTCTCAAGTCTCCTGATTTTCCTCAGACATCTTCTCTAGTAGTGAGCCCTGCCTGTGATTCCTTTGGGCTACTGGTATTGGGAAATCAGTGACAGTGAAGGCTGACCTGCATCTGAGCATCTTGCAGCATCTTGTTCTTGCTCCCCTCTCAGTCAGGTATATCCTTGGGTACCACCACCAAGCTTGGAACAGAGTTGAAAAGGCCTTTTGGGAAGGAAGGGGCATCTCACTGTCTTCTATGACTCCCGTCACCTTTGTCTGCAAGGGAAGTCTAGCTTGAGGGCTGCTGGTCAGGTAGATAGATTTCCACGCCTGCCACATATTTTGAACATTGCTTATCTGCCATGACTTACCATCTGTGATTTGACATGCCCTACACATATAGGCATGTTGTACACATTAAGACATACTTCCTGTGCTCGCTTTTCCCAGATCAAGGGCACTTCCTGACAGCAGAATTGAAGAGTCAGTTCAGGCAATTGGGCTGGCCTCCACCTCTACAGGTCTAGAGGAGGTCTGGGCCATTTTCTCCACTGTAAGGGTTTCCAGTGGTGATCCGGGGCATGCCAGTGAGAGAGCATGCACTCTGTACGGTGGAGAGTTGCTATCTCTGTGATCAACAATGGATGGTACCCTGGCCTGAGCCGCCTTTTTCCTTCCCCTTCCACATGGAGAGAGGCTGCAGCCTGCAGCTCACCTGGAGAGCCTCTGGCTGCTGAAGGGCTGGATGGAGACGCTGAGACAGCCTGATGGATCATCCCATAAACAGAGCCTGCAGGAAGGAAAAGAAAATTATGCCAGCAGAATGCACTTATGAGAAATAGATACGTGCGGTGCAGGGAGAAATGCTTTGATATTAAAATTTTTTGTAACTTAAAAAGGCATGAAAAATGATACCGACCACTAACTAATCAACATTCCTCGGCGAATGCAGCTTCAGTTCCTAACCAAAAACACATCCCCGCTATTGTCTTGTCTGAATCCAGATGCAAACATGATTAATTAAGTTTCAGGCAAAGAGTGGGAGGGGGCTGGTCAGGATGAATGGTTCTTCCGAGGAACCTTTTTGTACACAGGCTCAGAAGCCTCTCCCTTCCACATGGCTGGGCTTGCCTTCTGTGCATCTATGGCCACTGGGCTCACTGAGGGGATTGTGCCCATATCCTTAGGGCAACACAGCCATCAGAAGAGCATCTTTCTCCAGTGTGTCCTACGGGGTGGAGAAAGCACCTGTGATGTGCTGTTAGGAGACCTGGCTTCTGCTCTCTACACGGCTACCGGGCAGACTGGAACCCTTGGCAAGCTGCCTCAGTTTCTGTGCTCATGAAGGGAAAGCATGGATTCAATGCACTGTAAATAGGTCTTCACTTTTTACTCTAGAGCCTGGATTCCCTCCCACATGACAGGTGTCTGGCAATTGGTTTGCTAGGCACATGTGACTGTCAGACCCGCTCCTTGTAGGCATGGGAAGTGTGTGATATGAGCACACCCTACAGAGGTGGCTGAACTGAGGACCTCCACCCACCTCGAGGAACAGCAGACCTGCCTGTCATTTATTCCCTGATAGTAAGTCTAAAAACCATAAGATACCTGCCTGCTCTGCCAGGCCCAGCTTATCTGGAGTGCTGCCATGCTGGTTGGTTAGAGGGGACAGTGACAGTGTGCAGACTCTTTTCCAGGAGTCTGCTTCCCTAATCAGAGCCATCAACCTCTGAAGGATACTGCAGTTGAGTGGGTAGAAGTATGGATTCAAACTGCCTGCATTGAGCTCACCCAGCAACCTAAGCCACTATGCACATTACAAAAGCCTTTGGGGCCACATTGGCTTTCCCTGGAAGGAGTAAAATCCTAATCCATGCCTCCCAAGATCACTGTGAACGTCAGATGAAGTGTGTAAAGTTTGACAGTCATGAATTACATGGTTAGCAAATGTGTAGTCAGTGCCATTGTTGCCAGCCCCTCTACCGCTTCAAGTGCCCCCCAAATGTTTCTGTACTGGGTACGGAGTTGTATCTTATTGCAGTGAAAAGTAAGTGGCCTTCCTGAATCTTCAATTGCACTGAGCAAGCATATCCACTCATTTGACAGATATCACTGGATGCCCACCGTACATCCTTCAACTAGACTTCAGTGAAGCATTGAATGGTGCTTCCAGCTTGGCTGAGACCTGGGCTCATTGGAAGAGCATACAATGGCTGTCCTCCCTTCATAGTGAGCAGAGGCTGACTTCTACATGGGTGAAAGAGTTTTATAAGGATCAGATGGGATCCCAGGGCAGTACAGTTCCCGGTCAAAGCCTAGATTAGAGTTTTGTGAGCAATTTAATTTTTATTTTTCCAACTCACTGGTTCATAAACTAGTGTTTAGTCCCTCTTGATATCAACTATAGATAGCAGTTTTCTTAGAACACCAGCCACTCCCCATCAAGTATTGAACAGTGTATTGCCCAACTCAAGTTCTATAATCCTGTTTGATTCCAAAGTAAAGAGGATTACTTTTATGTGTGCCTGACTTCATCCCTGTGAACATCTCTGAAATATGCAGTATCCTCTCAGCTAGTTTGGAAATCACTTAAAATGTTTCTTATGTATCATCATGTTCTCAAGAGGATGCTTATTATTTCCATTTCCCAGATGGAGTAACTGAGAACAGAGGTAGGAGACAGTTTACACAGGGCTGGAACCCTGTAATATTTGGGGATAAGGCCAAGAATCTATTCTGCTATCCTGCCTCCAAATCCATCACAACCTGGGAATGACCTTACAGGGTAGTGTTAGAAACACGAATGAGAAAGGAGAATATAGAAGCTCAGCTTCTGGGCCAAGTCCAGCATTCAGGAATGAGTGCACTAGTCTTATGAAGTTAAGACAAATGGACCATTAGATTGTAAATCAAGGTAACACACATCTTCCAGGAAGCTTCCAGGCAAATCCCAGTCCTGTGGACAATGAGCTTCAATTCATGCCAATGAAGACTTAACCCCCTACGAGTTGCAGGGTACTGCTTTGATGAATGCTTTAAAGTTACCGAGAAGAGATGGATTTTTTCCTTGAAATAACAGCATAAGGATGTAAAGATGAAATCTTGGCTGCCAGGCTACGCATGAACTAGTCCTTCAAATGTGACCTGCCTGCTGGGCGATTCGGCCAAGAGGCTCACCTTGCCTCATTTTCTAGGCAGCTTTCACTCCTCCTAAAGTTCAAGTGACTGTTTCTTTTACTCTATGACGTGGACTTGGTGTCTCTGCTTTGGTTTCCCTTGTTTTTGTCCTCAAGTCCTTGGGTTTGTACATGTTACTACAGTATCCCACCCCCACATTTCAGAAATCTCTGTGTCCTTTTCCCTCCCTCATGACCCAAGAAGCTCCAGCACAGAGCTCCTTATCTGGGACTGAGGAACAGGACATAACAGGACAGGAACTCACAGCTCAGGAACACAGAGAACAGATAGGTAGTTCATGTCATTATAAAATTGATCTCTTTTAACATTTAGCAAATAACACAATAATTCTTAATTATCACACATACAATAGTCATTATTCATATTTAGATATATCATTATACATTTTTAAAAACACAAAATTACAAAAGAAATTTTTGTACTATTGTCCCTAGAAACAGGATATTAATCTACATTGCTGTAATGGTATAGGTTTTTATTCAACAGAAAGAGTAAGCCTGTGTTCTTGGTCAGCTGGGAAGACAGATTGTAAGGAGCTGTATTTGAACTGCCTCTTTCTTTTTCATGCCAAGGCTGACCCTGGGCATGTACGCTTCCTTTACTTGAAACTCAAAGCGATATAACAGCTGCATGTTGAGTGCTGAAGTTGGGGAGTTATCCCTTACCCCTCAGGAACAATATAAGATATCAGATCAAAGCTGTGTGTTTTTAGACATTGCGATTAGATTAGAAACGCTCCACATCTACCGATGACTGAATTGGGCCCGCACAAGAATGGGCATCAACTGGCAGACAAGAATGCATAAGGTCTCACAAGAATGGACCCATCAAGTTGGATGGCGGTAGCACACATCTTTAATCCCAGCACTCGGGAGGCAGAGGCAGGCAGATCTCTGTGAGTTCAAGGCCAGCCTGGTCTACAAGAGCTAGTCCAGGACAGTTTCCAAAGCTATAGAGATGCCTTGTCTCAAGAAACCAAAACCAAACAAAGAAAAATGACCCATCAACAACAGGCAGTCGAGAATGGAGAGGGTCTCAGAGGATACTACCCCTTGCTACTTACTTAATTCCTTCAGATAGATTCATGGAAAACAGAGTCATTCCCTTAGTTGTGTGCTGGTGATCCTTCCAGGCTCCAATGTATTCTCCCAATGCAGTGGTCACACAGATGGCCCTAACTAAACCAAATGGCTAGCACAACACAACCAAAAGTCATGGATATGGGAAAGAAGCTAGGGCGTGGGAGGTTAACATTGTCAAGCAATGGCTTTACGAAAATCTGATTAACTAATTTTTAAAAACCTAAGTATATTTAAGAGTACAATGACTAGCCTGTCATTAAGTGAATTAATAATATAAAATGGTCGAAATGGTGTCAGGCTTTTATATGGGCTATATCAAAGCCTCAAAACTCACTGTTATTACTTGAGGTAGCTTCAAACACCAGAAAGCCAAGTAATTCTTCTAAATAACCTGTTTATGATGCCTTGATTTCCAGCTCTTGTTTCAGCATGTTATTGCCTGAATAGCTCTATCAAGTTTTCTAGAGGGGCATTTAGCTTCTCTTAATTTATTTGAATGAGCTATAGAAGCTTACTAATGTGAGCTCAGTTGTACGGTGGATCAGAAAGCCATAATTGAGATTTTAATTACCTTACAATGGTACTATATTTCATCACTTTCAACAACATCTAGGGTGACTTTTGTAAAACTTTAAGGAAAAACAGTTGGTATGTTGTCTATAATTTGAAGGAAGAAAACCTTGTCTCGAAGGATTATATATTCAAGGTTACCTAGGAATGTTAAAGCCCTGTCTGGAGTCAGCCCAGGCCTTTGAATGCCAAGCCCGATGCTGTCCTTCTCAAATTGTTGATTCATTTTGTCAGTGACAGCTGGGCAAGAGACAGCCCAGAGCAGCCACCAGCAGCCTTGGGTGTTCTCTTCACCTTTCCAAGGACTTCCATTTGGGTAAAACTGGGCTCTTGGTTTCAGTGGAGAAAATTCCAGGACAAGGCAGTGTGAAGCAGAGTTTAAGTCTATTACTGAAAGACATGTTATCAAAGATCTTAAGACAAGGGCTTAGTAAGATGTGAGATGCCCAGGAAAGGAATAAGACTTACCTAAGTTTCCAAGGGGACATGTGTGTGTGCGTGTGTGTGTGTGTGTGTCTGTGTGTGTGTGTGTCTGTGTGTGTGCGCGCACGCCCATTCTAGTGGTGGGCATACATAGGGTTTGGAAGCTTTTGGAACTCTACTGCTCAACAGCTTTCTAATAGACCCTCAGCTTCTCTATCTCAGTTTCCCATTTCAATAATAGAGATTGCAGGGTGACTCCAAAGATGCCTTCTACGGAACTGCAATATGATAGAATAAAATGGGGCTTCTGGTGAGATTCCTAGAAGATCGCAGGTTTACACCTGGGTAGAGAGAAAGTTAATTGTTAATTGTCCTAGAATTTCTGCCTCTCCACCAGCGAGAGGCTTCAGCCAGACTGAGGAGCTCTTTTCGCTTCCATGTCCTCATAATATCTCCCGTCTTTCTAGCCGTCCTCACTCTTTAAAACAAGCGAAGCTCCCTGCTTGAGGGTTGCTGGGTAATGCGCTACGCGGCCCTGTGAAATGAAGACCAGCTGAATGACTAGCTGAAGTCATAGGTAGCCATGGAGCGCTGCCTGCGGGAGAACTCGTAGCACCGAGGGACATACTTCCCACACATATTCTCTGACACGTCGTTTGCTGGTGCCCTGAATCGCTGTGTGTAATCTAAACATCACAGAAAGAAAGAACCAAAGCTCTGGCTTTAGAAAGGACCTGGAGTGAGCTGGGGGATCCTTTGTTCCGCTTGTGTCCTCCTCCAATGCCCAGCCAAGAGGAAAAACACTATTTTAGAGCTTGGTAGAGATTGAAGAGGTGAAGAAAGCCGGGTGTCAAGTAGAAGCTGCATATCCTTCCAATCATAAAGCCATGGTGCAGATGTGTCTGTGGGAATACCAACTTCTTTTAAATTGGGTCGTCTGTGAATGGGGAGAACGTGGCTTTTACTTTCTGCGTGAAGTCTACTGAGTTATAAACACAACCTATTGTTATGTATCAAAAGTGAGGTAGGAACTACAGCTCGACAGTGCAGCCAGCGGGGACCGTCCTTAAGGTGTCACTTGGAATAGGGTACGAATGGCCATCTGACAGCATCCCCAGGTTGCTGAGTGTAATGGTTGATCTTCACTGTCGTCTTGATTTGAAATCATCTGACGGACACAACTCTAGGTGTGTCGATGAGGACATCGCCAGGAGCTTGACTGAGATGTAGAGCCCGCCCTAAGGTGGCCCCGCCCTATGGCCTGACACGCCCGATCAAATAGAGAGAGGAACAGGAGAAGACGGAAGAAAAGCAGGCTTTCCTCTTTCTCTGCTTCCTGATCAGCACCAGGGACCAAGCCGCTCCTTCCGCCATGCTTTTCCCAGCACAATGGACCTCGTTTCTTTGAACTAGGAGCTACACTGTTTATCTCTTAAGTTATTTATGGCCTGACATTTGGTCACAACAATGAGGAAAGTAACTGATACATTGAATAAGACACAAAAGCTATGTAGGAAAGACTGAGCCCACTGGAGATCTTAGGGCCACGGTAAAAGGACACTGGGTCAGAAGGATGAAGCTCAGACATGTCACTGCTGGAGTTCTGGGAGAACGTAGCTGCCTCCTTAGAGGATAGCTGGTGTATAGGAGCACATCTTGGATGCACAGAGGGCCGGGCGCCTTGGAAGCAGGGTTAGCTGAGCACCACAGCAAACAAGCGTGAGGAGTCTGTCTGTACACTCATCACCCGGCAGCCCTTCGGTGCATAAGCGGGAGTGGCCAGACGTTTGCGTCTGAACAGTCCCCTAGGATGAGGAGAAAGAAGGGAAAGAAAATCTTCACCGTGACTTGCTCATAAAATTTCCCACAGTAGTTTAGAAGTCAGTGGATTTAATGGCTTTACCTAAGAAATTACATTAACTTACCTCTGTTAGCGTGAATGAAGATTCAAGGCAGAATATTGGGCCTGACATAGGAAGAATGAAAACCAAATTTCCTCCATGTTCGTTTGTATCTGTTTAAAGACATGAGTAGTTACATTGGCTATTGTTTATCAAATACCAATTTTATACATATACTTCAAACATACCAACTCATCTAATCTTAATTATGTGAGGAACATATTACTTTCCTCTCTCTAAAACAAACAAACAAAAAAAACAGGTAGAATAAACTACCTACCCCAAATCACCTGCTAATCATTGCTAAATCCAAGTTGCCTGTATGCAGCTAAACATACATATTCTTTGGGACACTGGGAAGAATGTATCCAGGTCACTATGTGTACCTTTGACTTTTAAACCATGTGTTTATAGTGTCACACTTGTAACAATAAAAAAAAAACGAATAAAGCTCAAGCTTGCTCGTGTTGTTAGTGACACCATCTTTATATCCACATCTTCATCACCCCAAAGGACAATGTCACTCACAAGCCACAGAACCCCTTTCCCGTTTCTTCTTTACAAAGGACCACAGAGCTGCGATCCCTAGCCTTCTTCTGTTCCTAGACGGAAGGCAGGCGACTTAGGCAGTGGTAAACTCCTGCTCTGCAATGTAAATAAAACAATCACGTTTCAAAGTCCGGGCCCATTAGAAGCCTGTAGTAACTTCACTTCTTTCCTCCTTCGGAACATTTGCCTGTTCCCAGCAGCACTCTGGACTAGGCGCAGAATGGGGACGTGGAAGAGGTATGCTGTGAGACCCATACACTGTGAGTAGTGAAGGGCAGTCTGGCAGCAGATACAGGGACAGAAAACAGAAAAGTCATTGCTCTTAGGATCCGGTTCTCATTGTACACATTGGAGGGGAGCTCATTCTGAAGCTGATTTGGAGGAAGGCGACAACAGAAAATACCTCCAATCTCTACTCCAAAACACTGACCATTTTCCAAATTGGAGTGGTGACCCTTTCCTCGCTATCTGTAGCTGTCAATTTTAGAAACTTAGGCAAATAAAGAATGAAGAGGCAAGGGGCAGAATTAGATGGATTCATTTGTGAGTTGTTAGCTTTCTTGCTTGCTTGCTTTTTAAGATTTTTTTTAAAAAATTGAAAATTATTTTCTTATACACTATATTCTGATTACAGTTTCCCCTGTCTCCACTCCTCCCAATTCCTCACCATGTCCCCTCTCCTCAGGATCCACTCCCTTCCTGTCTCTCATTAGAAAAGAACAAACTTCTAAGAGAAAACAACCAAACATCACAAAATAAGATATAATAAGATGAAGCAAAAACCATCATGCCAACATTGGACATGGCAACCAACGGGAGTAGAGGAATCCAGAGGCCCACTTGCTGTCATGGACAGGAGTCCTATAAGAGTACTAAGCCAACAGCTATAACATATACATGGAGGACCTGGTGAGGACCCATGTAGGTCCTGTACCTTCTGCTCCAACCTCTGTGTGCCCATATGCACTTTGCTTAGCTAATACAGAGGGCCTTGTTCTCCCGGTGTCCTCCACTCCCTTTGACTGAATTGTCAGCTTTCACACGAAGGTGTCTGTGCCCACAAGCCAGGGTGCATACATATCTATTTACTTTCTGGTTTAACATCATGCTCACTTATGTTATATTACCAGGGAGCACAGAATCTCAGTAGTTTTTGGTTCTGCCCCCACAAACATCATGATTGTTCAAGTGTTTCCGGATGCCTTCAGTTTTCTTTCAGAGGGAGAATTTAGAATTCCCTGCAATTCCCAGAGTTCCTACCCAAGTTGACGGCTATTCTTCTCTTTATGATGGACTTCCTTGGGTTAGTATAGTGCTCCAGGCAAAGACTGTAAGACTTTTGTGAGTTCCTGTTTCCTTGCTCTATCCGTGTTCTTCAGATCACAAATACTGGTACCTGTGTCCTTATGTCCAAGGAAGCCCCCACTGCGAAATGCACCATGTGTGCCTAAGCATGTCCTCTCTCATACTGGCAGACTGAATCACCTATCTCAGTTCTCCAGCCCTCACTACCTCCGTACCCTTTGCCATATAAAGAGCAGGGCACTTTTCCCATGTCTTAAATTTAAATGTAGCCACATGACTGGCCTTGACCAGTAGGAAAGAAGAAATTAGCTGTCTGTCCTAATACTTGGATGTAAAAAGACTTAGGCGTTTTTGTTGGTGGAATTGAGTTGAGCTACACCAGATCCAGCCTTGCTAGGGCAGCTGAGCTTTAACAGAACTGAGCGTGTTTGAGCATGGCTTCTAGAAATCAGAGAGAGCATGTACTCCGACTGGCCAGGCCTTAGTCAACCACCAGAACAGAGAGCTACCTCTTCCAGCTTTGACACTGCTATTTTGTGGTTAATCTGTTAGCTGATCCCCGGGATGGCTATTCATTGTGTTTCCAACACAGCCAATCAACTGTGATTCCTCTTTTCTTCAAGACAGTTTGATTTTCAGAGACTCTGCTGGTCTTCCCTATCTCTGGCATTGGTTAACAGAGACACTTGTCTACCTCAGTGGCTCTCTCCTGTTTTCTCCAATTTCTCTTCCATTTTACTTTTGTGAAGTTTGCATAGTCCCTTTTCAAAGATTCTCTTCTCACAGGCAAGTTTGTGAGTATTTACAGATCAAAAAGTTCACGAATACTCCTCTCCCAGAACAAAATAACATCATCAGTCAACTCCATAGAACCCCTGGGGATTCCCAGAATGAGCCTTTGAAGGCTTCTCTAGTTGGAAATGTCTCTGACAACACATTGAGATAAGTAAGTCTTTATTTGGTATCCTATTGTACATATAATTCCAAGCAAATGGTTTTATGAACTCACTTTAAATTCAAGAAAATTGAAATAAACAAAATCTGTACATCTGTGTTAGTTAACTTTCTGGTCCTGTAATAAATGCCCAAGACAACCAACTTTTAGAAAGAAGAAACTCTTTCGTCTCAAAGTTTTGAGAGTTCCCACCATGATCAATTGACCCAGTTATTTTGGGCCTCCGACAGCACGTCATGGAAAGAACAGATATCTTAGTTTCTTTTCATGTTGCTGTAAATAAATGCTCGAAAAGAAGCAAGTTCAGGAGGTAATGGCTTATTTCAGCTCACAGTTCAAGGTTACAATCCATCACTGTGAGAAAAGTCATAGCAGCAGGAGCTGGAGAGAGGTGCTCACATTGTATCCTTAGTAAAGAGACGGACAGCGATTGATGGATGTGTGCTAGCTCTTGCTCAACATGTCTTCTCCACTGACATGGTCCAGGTACTTCCTGCAGTTAAGGTGTGCTTTCCTACATCAGTTAACACAAACATAATCAAGACAGTCCATGTAGGCATGACCAGAGGCCTGACACCCTGGTGGTCTGGATTCAGTAAGGGTGATAACACTAGCCATCCCACTTGCAGGAGACCAGGGTCCCACTATCCCCTTCAAGGCCATGCCTCTAATGACCTACAGACATCCCATTAGATCTCTTTTTGTTTATTTGCTTGTTTGTTTATATTTTATTTTGTTTTTCGAGACAGGATTTCTCTGTGTAACAGCTCTGGCTGTCCTGGAACTAGCTATGTAGACCAAGCTGGCCTTGAACTCGCATAGATCTGTCTGCCTCTGCCTCCCAAGTGCTGGGATGAAAGGCATGCGCCACCACCACCCAGATAGATCTCTTCTTTATAGTTTCTACCACCTTCCAATAGTGCCAGTCTAGAAACCAAGCCTTTGCCCACATGGACTTTTGGATGGCTCCTATCTAGACCATAGCAATATTGCCCCTAAATTAAGACACCTAAAGAAAGAGAGCCATAATCAGAGCTAAGACTGTTTTCTTTGTAAAGTTGACCATTACCTTGCCCTTTAAACTATGTAAGGGGATAGCAAAGAAGGGCCAATAAAGCTTCCCATTTCTCTGTTCTGCACAAACTGACAAAGTAGGAGATTGGCAGGTGGAGGCTGGAAACGCATTCTGCTTCTTCCAGAAGCCAGACTGGGAGATATGGCTCTCTGTCACTCAAGTGAGTCTGGTGACTCTGGACTCCCTCGGTGGGAAATAACCTTCCCAGAAAATCAAGATGATTCCTCTCTGTGAGCAACTCCCTCTCTGAAAGACAATGAATCTGAGCTGAGCATTCCCAGATAATTCAGAAGCTAAGAGACTCCATCCTTCCCTGGAGAATAATACATAAGGAGATAAGGGAACCAGGAAGCATAACCATTCCCTTTAAACAAAGGTAATATTGACAGCTGAATAAAAACATTCCTAATGTAAACTGAATTTATTTACTAACAACCTAAGTAAGACTTTATTTAAAAATTTCTCATCATAACCCTCTTTTGCCATAAAACAAGATGGTGTTTTCTGATTCTTTATTAACAAAGACAATAGCACCCTTTAAATCCTTACGCCGAGGAACTGTGAAGGGCAGAGTGGAGAGGGGCCTTTGTGTATATCTGACCTGGCCAAGCCAGGCATAAGAAAAAGGGATCTGTGTTTCATCAATTTGTTCGCTAGTAAGGGGCTATCTTACTTCCAAAAAAGACTTATCTGAATCCTATTACAGTGGGCCTTGCCCAATTTCAGATGGAGTAGAGTGCTTTGATTCTCAGACAGATCCATCTTCTTCCAGAAACACATCTCTTAGAAAAGTCTGGAGCCTCCGTGTGCTACCATTTTAGCACATGCCCGACCCACGGCCAACTTCAGCTGCATCGGGGCTTATTGGGGTCAACGAACATTGCACCATACACACTTAAGCTATAAGAATTGATAGATGGGTTCCCCAAATATGATTGCCAAGGCTTTCTATAAAGTAGGCAGAGAGCAGGAATGGTTCTCATCATATCCTGTCTCCACCATCTTTACCATCCTGATTCATCTGCAATGAAAAAGAGGGAGGGTGTGGTGTGGAAGAGTGTATGTGAGTGTGTGTGTGAGAGTGTGTGCGTTAGTGTGTGTGTTTCAAATTGCAATTTTTTTTGGCTACATATCCAATGAGATGATTAAAGAACTCTAGCTCTTTGCAACCAGCTCAGCCAAAAGTTTGACTATGCTTCGCTTTCCCAATATGGTTCTCATTTGCTTCCAACCTCATTCATTTCTTATTATTTGTCTTTCAGAGAAAAAGGCAGCAAGAAAAATCAACCTTGGGCTTCGTTAATTAAGGCTCACATTCTTGCCAGTATATTTCAGGAAGACAGTCGGTAACTTTTGCCCTACTCTCTGGGGACCCTTATAATGTGGTCCTATTCATTCATCAGGGCTCTGTGCAGCTTTGGGGCCCATGTGGGTTTGGCGGTCTCTAAGTCCGTCTTCATATGGAATTGTGGACATGGTATCAGCTTTGAAAAAGTGACTCTAAAACTGCAGAATTCCAGCAAGCAAAAGCTAGGACATTCTCACAGATACCCCCAGGAAGGAAATAGGAAGGTAGGATTTCTATCTGACTTGGTGACTTTTAATATTTAAAAAGAAAAAGAAGGCAAGCTTTAGCTTCCTCATTCCTCACACTCCCAAGTACCATGCACTCCA
Source organism: Ondatra zibethicus (assembly GCA_004026605.1). Taxonomy (NCBI): domain Eukaryota; kingdom Metazoa; phylum Chordata; class Mammalia; order Rodentia; family Cricetidae; genus Ondatra; species Ondatra zibethicus. The sequence continues at coordinate 146,369 of PVIU01002873.1, forward strand.
GCCTGATTTCCTCACTTGCTTGCTCTCTGACAGCCTGACCCATCTCATTTTTCATAATAAACAAAAATAAATGCAAAAAATTTATGGTTATTTTTCCAAATATGGAACCAGACACAGTCAGGAAGAGAAGCCATATGTCTGCCTTCTGGTCTCTTTCTCTCCTCCCATTTCTGCCTCTGGGAAGAGGACCAGTGTGAGTCTTTTCACCTCAGTACCCTTCTCTACGTTTATCAAAATAAAGCATTCAACTTGGGATCTTTGAGCAACTGACCATCTGTTTGCTCAACTCTTCTGATACAAGCGATAATATGAGTGTCTTAGACGTTGGGAAATGAACTCACAATCCACACAAAAAGATTCCACACACAGGATGGGCAGGACAGACATACAGCAAGAAAATGAGTCCTAGAAAGGGAAGAGAGAGAGGATGAGATATGTCTCTTATAACACTGATGCCATTGGTTTGGCGTAGGTTGAGCACTCTTCACACGTCATTACAGTTCTAAAAGACTTGCGCTTTGTCACAGGCACCGGGAAAAAAAATATGATGAGGTGATTAGTGTCCCTGCATTTGAGAACGTTTCTGGTGGGACAATCAGTTGCAGGGCCCTCTTGCTCTGAGCAGGCTTGGTGGCAAACCTGAGCTAAGTGGCCCGAGAAACTGGGAACAAGAAATTCCTATGTCAGGGGACACTGATAAATCAAGATGATGGAGGCTGAGAAAGAGTAGCTAATGAGGCAAGAACCAAGTCAAAGTACATATAAATAGTCCCCAGTATCCTAGCTTAGATGCTGTTGACATCTCAAGATGAGAGTGGAGTCTTAAAGTAGCCTGGAAAACTACGCCCACATTCCCCAAAAATGGACTATGGATATTTTTCTTTGTTTAAAAAAAAAAAGAGTGGGAAGTGGTGCAGGAGAATTGTCTGTATTCTGTCAATCATGATTTAAATAAACGCTGATTGGCCATTAGCCAGGATGTATAGGTGGGACAACCAGACAGGAAGTAGAGGCAGAGCAAAGAGAATAGAATTCTGGGAAGCAGGAAGCTCTCTCGGAGTGCTGCCCAGACCACCGAAGAAGCAGGATGTGACCTGCCCTGCTGAAAAAGGTACTGAGCCATGTGGCTAACATAGATAAGAATAATGGGCTATATAAGTTATAAGAGCTAATACGAAGCCTGAGCTAATGGGCCAATCAGTTTGTAATTTATGGAGACCTCTGTGTGATGTTCTTTGGGGCTAAATGGCTGCGGGAACTGGGCAGGACAGAAACCCCAACAAGCCTGGCCCTCATGTTACAATTTTGCCCTATAAAAGTAGAAACGAAAACCTGATTTAACAGGAAAAAATGGACATGATTATTGCCATCACTTATCTAAGAAAATAATTTTTTGGAAATTAAAATTAAGCATTACACAGAGAGTGAGAGACCTTGGAATACTCAACTGTAAATTGGATGTATCCACCAAATCCCTCCCCATAAGCTCAGGGAATCCCATGGAAGAGGAGACGAAGAGTGTAAGATCCAGAAGGGATGGAGGTCACTAAGAAAACAAGATCCTCTGAATCAGTATGAGCAGAGCTCAGATGAACTCACAGAGACTGAGGCAGCAAGCACGGAGCCTGCATGGGTCGGCCCAGGTCCTTTGTGCTTAATATGATGGCCTCCAGTTTAGTGTTTTTATGGAATTACTGAATGTGTGAATAAGTGGGTCTCTGATCTTTATGACTGCTCTCGGGCTTTTTCCCTTCAGTTTGCTTGTCCTATCTAATTCCAATGCTATAGTTTCCATTCTCTCTTATTATATTTTACTGTTACGTTTTATTATTATCTCTTAGAAGCCTTAGAAATATCTAATGAGAGATAAAGGGAGTGAACCCGGATGGAAGGGGAGGTGGGAGGAACTAGGAGGAGAGGAAGAATGGAAAGTCATAATCAAAATATAGTATTATGAGAAGGAAGGAACAAAGGAAAGAAGGGGAAGGAAGGAAGGAAAGGAGAAGGAAGGAAGGAAGGAAGGAAGGAAGGAAGGAAGGAAGGAATGAAAGAAGGAAGGAAAGAAGGAAGGAGAAGGAAGGAAGGAGAAGGAAGGAAGGAAGGCAGGAAGGAAGGAAGGCAGGGAGGAAGGCAGGAAGAAAGGCAGGCAGGGAGGCAGGCAGGCAGGTACGAAGGCAGGAAGGAAAGCAGGCAGGCAGGAAGGCAGGAAGGAAAGCAGGCAGGAAGAAAGGCAGGAAGGCAGGAAGGAAAGCAGGCAGGAAGAAAGGCAGGAAGGAAAGCAGGCAGGAAGAAAGGCAGGAAGACAGGAAGGAAAGCAGGCAGGAAGAAAGGCAGGAAGGAAGGAAGGAAGGAAGGAGAAGGAAGGAAGGAAAGAAGGAAGGAAAGAAGGAAGGAGAAGGAAGGAAGGAGAAGGAAGGAAGGCAGGGAGGAAGGCAGGAAGAAAGGCAGGCAGGCAGGAAGAAAGGCAGGCAGGCTTCTGTGTTTGGAAGGCTAAGCCCTCAGTTTTCTGCTCTTTTTGATGCTGCAGAGTAATTACCTCACCCAGCTTTCAGCTTTCTAGAGCAACAGATGATGTTGACTGATCTGTGACTCAGGGCCCTTGACTCTCATAATCATCTATATACATATTTTTCATCTGTTTAATCTTCATAGTGACCCGAAATGGTAATTGCTATTATTGAACCCATTCTACAGATGAGGAAACCAAAATGCAGAGAGGTTCATTAATTTACTCAAGATGGTGTAGTCAGTAAGAAGTGAAGGCAGAATTTAAACAGCTAGAGTGGATCATGCGGGACCCAGCCCAAGTCCTCTCGTTTCCATAGCATCAGTTTTTGATAGGATGAAGATCTCTCCTCCAGTGCTTGCTTTGCTGAGCGCCACATCATTCTTCCAATTGCTGCAGATATGGAAGGCAGAGGCATTAGGAGACCCCCGAAAGCCCCAGGGTACTGTGGCCTTGACATTCTTCTGGACTTTCATGCAACATACTTCCTTTGACTGTGGTCTTTATTAAACCTCACAGATCACCGCTACTGACACTGGAGACTAGTTAAAACACCAGAGTGATGATGATGGACAAGGTTAGAGGATCCAGGGGACCAAGGCAGATTATTGTCATAGTGGGATGACAGTTGATGTTGGTCCTTGTGTCCCTGACAATAAGTCTTCCTGATAAAGGGTGAACAAGCTCTCAGGCCACTCTTCCTGCATACTCTCCATAAGGAATGCTCACTGGCAGCAATATTCCACCACGTCTGCCTCCCCATCTTTGATAACCCCACCTTCTACTTATTATATCTGATGGGATGACCTGAGTAAAGGCATCCTAATACAGTATCTCCAGGATTGGCTAACACAGTTCCCACACGACAGTGTAACAAGACTTGGGGTCCATCTATCCTTTCCTCTGCCATCTTTAGCATCTTGTCTCATTGACTTGGTGGTCTTCCTCACATCTGAAAGTCTCAGGTATCCTGTTACCCACAAACATGGCAGTCTCTGCAAGTGGTTGTGTTCAGAAGGACCAAGCTCTTTTTCAGAAGCTTCCTATCACCCCCCACCCCCCCCCACACACACATTGACAGGAACTGAGCATCACGCTCACTCTCAAGACCTAGAAAGAGAATACATTTATCTTTTTCCAAAGTAATAGAAAGAAGGTGGGAAAAAAACCCTCAGAGCACTAAGCACCAAGAATTTGGAGTTGGGAGTGAAAGTTGGCAGTGGGTGAGTTTTGCATGCGCAGTGTGTGCCAATGTTCACCTTATCTCAGATCGTGCCATCAGTTGTGGGAGCTGAGGTGAGAGGATATAGGACATGAGTCAGTGCGCTTGGGTAAGGAGAGGAAAGCAAGTCAGAGGAAAGGCTGAAAGTGTGTGCCGAGGAGGTGACGGAGGCCACAGTGTGTGCCAAGGAGGTGACGGAGGCCACAGTGTGTGCCGAGGAGGTGACGGAGGCCACAGTGTGTGCCGAGGAGGTGACGGAGGCCACAGTGTGTGCCGAGGAGGTGATGGAGGCCACAGTGTGTGCTGAGGTGATGGAGGCCACAAAGGGAAGAACAAAAAGCAGGCATGAGAATGTTTCCAGGTACAGAGCAATGCCATCACACACACTATTCCACTAATCCTTGTAAAATCCTTCTCAAATATATGTTTATATATTTTATTATATATTATTAAATATATTTGTTACATATAATTATATATATAGAATTCTCCTATTACAGGAGAAAGTAAGAGAAGGACAGAAAAGAGGAAGGGAGGGAGGGAGGGAAGGGGTGGGAGAAGGGAGGAAGGGAGGGGAGTAAAGAGGAGGGCAAGGGAAGAAAGGAAAGGGAAAGGAAAGGGGAAAAGGAAAGGAAAAGGAAGGAAAGAAGGAAGCCTCGGAGCATGAGTCACTGGCCAAGAGTTACAAAGCCAGCAAGCAGCACAGAGGATCATGGTGGCTGTGGAGATTGACTGCAACCTTCCAAAAGGCCATACTGCCTATGGAATAATAAGAACAGAAACAGCTCCTCATCACCAGCAGCTTTGGGCTGCTGGTCTCTGTGGTCTCTCTTGAGAAGATGAAGGGACTGAGAACAGGACTTCGAGGAGATAGGAGGCTTGAAAGTTGTTAGTAAAGGGGGAGAGTGAGGGGATCAGCAAACCTCCGGCTGCTGAGAACAAATTATCCAAAATTCAATCTGATGAAATCATTAACCCGGCAAGTGATCTATGTACCAAACTCACAACTGCTAACTTATTTCTCTTAGTCATTTGTAAAATTCAGAGCCATCTGCACTGTTTATAGCCATTTCAACAGATTTTGCAGAATTCTCTCTTGAATCATGGAGCCTTTGCTACCAGAGGACAAGGTGTCTTAGAATTCTGTTTAGAGCAGAGGCCTCCTTGATAAAAATGTAACCCCAGTTTTCATGGCATTTTGAGTTCATGTCTTTGTGGGGGGAATGCTTATGAAGCAATCAAAAATGGTCATTTAGCCTGCCAGCAATGCCAAGTCAGCCACAGCTGGGCATGCACGCACTGAGGTGGCTGCTTTCACCATCAGGCAAGTCAGGATCGGGGATTGAAAGAGTATAAATGCTGGGTTCCTAAGCGTACAGATGACTCCCACCAGAGATACCAGTTCACCTAGGATGCTCCACGATCTTCACAGCTGGACAGCAAGGCTGTAAGCACTCTGCCCAAGTGCAGAAGCCAATTTGCCTGGCCGGCTCCATCATCATTTGGTAAATAGCCATCCTGCAGAGGGTTACAGAGAGAGGGCTGGTGGGCCCATCACTCAGATGGATAGCTCAAAACAGGTCTCTGCAACTAACATTGAAAACTTCTTGGGGCAGCATGGGGGGGAGGACTAGTTACATAAATGTAAAGAAGTCAATGGTTATATAGGACAATAAACACAAAATCTCAGCTTTATTTATGTATTTCCCAATCATTTATCTACTGGGTTTTTATAAACAAGTATGTCGAGCTACGCAGAATTGTTCAAGCTACTGACGTTTAAACACCAGGACAAAGTACTTGAGTCTTGGTTAAAACCAGCATCTGTTCTCCCTGAGCTGAATAACTTTGAACAAATTCCTTATGTTTTCTGAGCCTCAGTTTCCTAGCTATAATGCTTATAACACCTACCAAAAATGTTGTGGAGATCACATGGCACCAAGCATGTTGCATCTGCATGAGTTGCTAAACTCTGTCTACACAGACTTTCTTCCAGCGCACCTTGTAAATTGTTTGAAATTATTGGTATGATCCAATGGTTTTCTTATTCCATTTATAGCATAATTTAAAATGAAGAAGAAAATGGAAATAAGTGAGAAACATTAAAATCGGTAGATAACAAAAATTCCATTTGGTACCCAGATGTCAATACCTTGCATGCTCTGCTTCACTTCTGGTCATCGCACTGGTGCCTGTCGGTTGCCTGTCCCCGCAATCTCCTATCTCAGGCCGCCCTCCTGGCCTGCAGGCTGGACCTGCCTCCTCCTCCTTGTCTGGAGTGGACCCCTGGCTCTCTTACTCCATGCTTGCCTCTCTTGTTTACACTGAAACCCATGGACCTAATGGAGGGTGATCTCCTTGGTGATCCCCATCTCCTCTCTTTGCTCAATGCCCTTCATTCCCTCTCTGGTTCTTACAGTCTGATTCTGCTCCCTTTTACCTCTGTATTGTAGGAAGCTCCTATTCCAATTGGCAGACTCATCTTACTCTTTGTGGTAATATCTTCCCCCAGTATTACCTGTCCAATAACAACATCTTCCAGCTCCAGGTCCCATTTCAGTATCCCTCTGCATTTCATCATGTTTATGTATGTATGTATGTATTATGTATGTATAAATTACATATATATCACATGTGGAGATATATATGCACATAAATCGGCTAGGCATCACTTCAACCCTTAACACAATGGAGCATTTACAATGTTATTTAATATGTTATTAGGTCATAGGAAATATAGTTTACTATTTGGGCAATAATGAAAGAAGAGAGTCTTATGTATTCAGTACAGAATGTAACTTAAATTATATATGTACATATGTATATTATATACATACTAATTTTATATATGTAATATATAGTGTTTTTATCACATTTTTTTAAGTTTTTATTGTTTGGTAGTTTCATACCTTTATATAATGAGTTCCAGTAACTTTATATACTCCATTTCCCTCGCATGCACCCGACCCTTCTCAGTAAACCCCCCTTACTTTGATGTCTTCTTTTGCCTGTAGCAACACCGACTTTCAAGTTTCTCACCCAAGTGTGATGGGAGGTTCTTTACTGGAGCGGGGACACCTTAACAGGTGACTACACCACTGATTTTGATTGCCGGCCATCCCCTGGGGAAGAGTGGGACCTCCCTGGGCAGTCCTCCATCTTTGATGTAATGTTGAAGGACCCCGTCTTGTGCCAGTCTCACGCAGATGACCACAGCTGCAGTTAGTCCTTGAGTGCCATGGCTCTGCTGTTTCTGGAAGATGAAAGAAAGCAATTAAAATTATCTTCAGTGCACACTTGATGGATGTTGAGCCCTGCCATTCAGAAGTCAGCTGTGATGATACACTACACTACAGCACAGACTGGACACTTTGCAAGCCCCGTGTTAATGCTGCTGTCTCAGACCCTGTATGCGTCTGTTCAACACGGAGGTCACTCGCCACATGTGGTTCTTAAAACATAAATGAAAGATATTCAATACAACTTGAAGCTCAGTTCCTCACTCACACTAGTCACAAATTCAGGCGTCAGCAGCCACATGCTGCCGTGCTCTACAGGAACATCATTGACGTGTTTGCCTGAACAGCCCTGCACTACAGCACCTGCTGATGTTGGCTGTTTCTTCCCGTATTATTACCAGATCCCTGGAAACCCAGAGGAGACATGTGTTTATTTGCAAAAGGTAACTGTTCTTTTTTCATTCTGCTGAGCAAAAGCAAAGACAAAGTTGACTCAGTTTTCTCTCTGACTGTGTGCGGGGCAGAACTGGAGAATGCTGCTTCCCAGGAGTCAAAGAATCACAAGATCACAGTTCCCTGTCCCCAGGGCTCGGCCCCTGGCTTCTGTGCAACGCTTTTGGGACTCTGTGTGAATAGCAGCAATGACACGTTTAATGAAAGGTAAATATATACGGCCAGTCTCTAGCAGATGTGGGCTGTGGAGATGGGAGAGTCAGCACAGGGGCGAGAGCTCACCTGTGAGGTTACCCTGCATAGGGTTAACCTTGCTGTTCAGAAACAGAGAAGATGGTGATCTGGAGACCTAGATTCTATTAGCGGCCCTTCAATTCCATTAAGACGCCAGTGTGCTTGAAACAGGAGCAGTTTTTTGAGTTGTCATTGAAAACTACCAGAGAACACACACAGCCATCTGAGCGATGTCCCAGGGCGCTGCTGGCATCTAGTGTAGAGATGGGGAAGCAACTGGCAGGCAAACACTCAGGGGCTCACAAAGGGAGGATCCCAACCAGACACCAGATGCCTCTTCTCTAACAATAGTGACTGCCGGTGAATGACTGCATAAGAATGAAAAGAAGTTTCTCAGTGCATCTGGGCAGTGCTTAGAGCAGTGGCTGTCAATACTACCAAACACATTTCCTGCAGGGAACTCATGGTAAGTTATTACCACCCTGTGCATCCTCAAGTATAATCTACAGGCATTTAAAACCTGCTGTGTACATTACTATAAAATCAAATAATATGCTAACTAACACAAGGAAGAAATTTGAAATTACAGAGCAATAATGTATTTTAATATGTATTTACTAAAACATTCAACACATAATTGAGCCACAAGCTTTTTACTTACATAGAATGAATAAGTTTGAATTTAAGGATTATTAGTAAGAAGTAAGAGTATACAAGAGAGGCATAAACAAGGACTCACAGCTTTTATTATATAATAAGTCTTTCATGTGCTTTCATGAATAAAGTTACTTCAAGCTATGTTAGCTCAAGCATTTCTCTATTTAGTTCTTTCTGGATGATCTGTTTATTGTCAAAAGCAGGGTATTGAAGTCTCCCAGTGTCACTGTGTGAGGGTCAATATGGGATATAAGCTGATTGCTTGTTTGATATTATTCCTTCCTTGTGCTTTCTTTGGTGTGGTTAACATCTTCAGATTTAAGTTTTCTTTCTAGTACCTTCTATAGAACTGTGTGTGTAGGCAGATATTGCTTAAATTTAGTTTTTATCATGGAATATCTTATTTCCCTTTCTATTGTGGGAAAGGTTTGTAGTATAGCAGTCCCGGCTAGCATCTGTGGTCTCAGAGTTTGTAGAACATCTGTCCAAGCCATTCTGGATTTTAGGGTCTACCTTATTATAAGATACTTGTTTTTTTTCATTTTTATATTCTTTTGTATAAGAATATAAATTCTTACATATTCTTTCTTTCAATATTCTTTTAAATATTCTTTCTTTTCTCTTGACATGTAGTATTTTGATTATTATGTGCTGTGAGTATTTCTTTTCTGGTCCAGTCTACTTGGTGTTCTGCATATGTGTTGTACCTTGATAGGCATCTCCTTCTTTAGGTTTGGGAATATTTTTTTCCTATAATTTTGTTAAAAATATTTTCTGTGCCTTTGACCTTGATTTCTTCTTTTTCTTCTAGTTCTATTGCTCGACTATTTGGTCCTTTCATAGTGTCACAAATTTCCTGGGTGTTTTGTGCCTGGAGATTTTTAGATTTAATGTTTTGTTTGATTAAGGTATCTATCTTGTCTTCAATGCCTGAGATTCTCTCTTCCAATTCTTGTATTCTGGGGGTGGGACTTGCCTCTGAACTTCCTGTCCACGTTTCTAGATTTTTCAGTTCCAGATTTCCCTCAGTTTGGGTTTTCTTATTGATTCAGTTATCACTTTCAGGATCTGAACTGTTTTATTCATCTCCTTCCACTATTTGACTGTGTTTTCTTGCATTTCTTTAAGGGATGCCTCCATTTCCTCTTTAAGCATCTCTATAATCAAAGCTATTTTTAGGGTTCTTGTCTTGTGCTTCAGTTACATTGCAGTTCTCAGAGCCTGCTGTGGTAGGGCTGCTGGCCTCCAGTGGAGACACATCACCCTGGTTGTTACTCATTGAATTTTTACACTGGCATCTGGCCATCTAGTTTGGGAATTATTGTAATTCCAGGTGCTGATATCTGTAGCAGGAATAATAAAAACCCAGAGTCAGATATTGGGGTAAAGCTGAAGATCAGAGAAGCTGAGCAGTAAGCCAGTGAGAGACCTTTTCCCTCTACCAATGCTCAGACTGAAGGAGCGATCCTCAGACTGCCTAGACTGCACTGTGTCTTCACCAAACCTCACACTGCACACTCCAGAGAGTTCCTGTCTCTTCCCCTTTATATTCCTCTCACCACCCAGCCATATTGCTCCTGTCTCCACCTCCCTAGTGCTGGGATTAAAGGTGTGTGATTCCCAAACACTGAGATTAAAGGTGTGAGCCACCACCACCTAGATCTGTTTCTTGGTCCATCCTGTGTAGCCCAGGGTAGCTTTAAATTCACAGAGATCCATCTGCCTCTGTCTCCTAAACACTGGGATTAAAGGTGTGTACCAACACTCCCTGGCCTCTAGTGGCCTAGCTTTGTACTCTGATCTTCAGGTAAGCTTTTTTTTTATTATTATTAAAATACAAATAAAATATCACAACAGATATCTGTTCTTGTCTTTGGTTGGTTGGTATTCTATCCTTTGATTTCTGTTGCTCCCTCAGGCTCCTTAGAGAGTGTGGAAGCCTTGTGTTGCCTGGAAGGGAGTACTTCTGGGAACCTGCTTGGTGTGGCCACTGAGCATCCTGAGTACTGTGTATTTTTAGATATTGAGAGCTGATACTTAGAACTGGGGAAGGGACAGGAGGGAAACTGAAGGGATTCACAAGAGGAATAAAAAGAGGGTGTTCCACAGGATCTCCTTAGTCCCCTAGGAATGGGAGCAGAGAGTGAGGGCAGGCTGCACAGGTGGTCTCCTACAGAGATGGGATGGGGGGGTGTTTGGAGGAAGGAGGGAGAGGTAAAGATCTTCAGTTAGCCTACCTGCTTGCCTGGCTGGAGAGAGCTCAGGCTCCCAGGGAGTTCCTGCTGGAGCTGGGGCTGCCACACAGCAGTGAGTGCAGAAGGAAGTTTGGAGGAAGAGCTGCAATTAGCCCACCTGCTTCCCTGGCCTGAGTTCCTTTTTCATGGGTGTCAATGCCAGGGATTTCTCTCCTCCTTTAGAGACTTGTGTACAAAACATTGCGCTTCTGCTGGCATTTAAGCCAAATGGCCTTGGACTTTCATCAGTTTGTTTGTTTGTTTGTGGAACACATCTTGCCTCACCCAGACTGGCCTCGTTTTTTACATGAGGATTACAGGCAAGGCCCACTGAACTCAATTCAATCTGAATTTTGATTCTTTGGCCTGACTATTGCCCCAGGCACTCTCATATATCAGAGCTTTCATTAAAATCATGGCATTTGACCCTTTAGAGTTCATCTCAAATGGAACAATGCACTTTGTTTGGAGACTTTACATGTTGAATAACCAGCAGGGGAGAGAGAGAGAGAGAGAGAGAGAGAGAGAGAGAGAGAGAGAGAGAGAGAGAGAGAGGGAGAATAATGAAGCATTAGCTCTATCTATACCCAGTGTATCCATTCCACTTCTAGAGATCACTGAGATTCCCACCCTGCTGAGAAGAGGCCTCTGTTTCTCCTTCCCAGACCTATTTCCATCCACAGCAATGTCCTTGACGAGAGACTAAAATGAAGGGATCTTATACATTTAGAAAAAGGTCAGAAAGTGGAAGAGAAGGAGATAAACAGAGCTGAGAGCTGAAGGTCAAACGCTTCGGAAAACCCTCTTTCTACCTGAGCACGCATTGAAATTTCCAACCTAGAAGCCCAGGAGGACATTTCACAAAGTTCTATTCTTCTTTCAATGCAAACTCTTCCTCAAAGTTACAAGTACTAAACCTAGATCATCCCCCTTTTCCAACTAAAGCGTCCTTGAGACCTTAGCGATAGGTTTTGCCTTCACAATCCCTCACAGGGTAGTTTATCAGCAGATTCTGCCTGTTTGTGTCGTCCTTTCTCTCTGATCTGTAGCCAGTCTAGCTCAGAGCATGCTCCTTGTCTGCAGTTTACACAAATGTTCCTAACTCTGCTACCTCCTCCTGCCATTGGTAGTTGGGGGTATCTCCGAGGACCCAGGTTTGTTCCTTTCAGGCTAGCAATGGCAGGAATGGCTCAGTGGTAAGAGCATTTGCTGCTCTACAAGAGGACCTGAGTTTGATTCCCACCATCTGCATCAGTGGTTCACAACCCCTTGTAACTCCAGTTCCAGGGGACCCGTTATCCGCCTCCAATATCTGCTGCGATGGAGGCAGGGATACTGATGTGAGTGATGGCGAGAGAGGTTGGGGGAGAAGTCTGCATCATCTGCTGAAGATGAGGGAGAGAGGCAGGGGAGGCCACAGCAGGTGCTCTGCTAAAGAGCTGGGGGTGAGTCAGGGATTTGATTCAGAGGAGCGCTTTAATTTCAAACGTTAAAAAAAACTATTATATAAAAAAAAAAGAAGAAAGGCAGGGAAGTAAAAGAGAAGTGATACAAACTTGCTTTGTGTGTGTGTGTGTTTGTGTGTATGTGAATGTGTGTTGTGTGTGTATGTCTATATGTGTGTCTGTGCTTGTGTATCCGTCTGTGTGTGTCTGTCTGTGTGTCTGTGTGTCCCTATGGAAGCTAGATGAGGGTATCTGAGCCTATGTCGCAGAAGTTACAGATGGTGAGGAGCATCACAGTGTGAGTGCTGGAAACTAAATTTTGGTCCTCTGCAGGAACACTCTCAACCCCTAAACCATTTTTCCAGGCCTGGATCAGTTATTTGTTTATGACTGGAAATCGAAGGAAATAATTTTAATTACATATATATAGCAAAATATGTCTTACATATAGATGGACGTAGAATAGAGAAAAGAAAATACATACAGGAGACAAGATACAAATAGATTTTTTTTTTATGTAGGAAGCTGCCTAAAACAATGAAGGTCCTCTGATAATCCATGGGAATGGGGACAAGAGGCGATGGCAACTTCCCACTCAGTGTGAGTTGGGAGTTAACACTGGTTTATTTTCTGATTAATATAAAAAGTGCATGACCCCACATGACTAGGAGCAGGAGAATGGGAGACTGTCAACGTGTGTTGAGAAGCACAGCCCAGGGAGTGTTGCTGCTAGTGTGTGAGCTTTATCAGTAGGAAAAGTCATGAAACTGCTTCACAAGGTTGATTACCAGGCGAATCTGTCATCTGGTCAACAGAGTTTTAAATCCTAGATAGGTGGCCTACTCAGTATCAAGGCTCTTGTTGGTCAAGCAGCTACTGTGACAAGGTGTCACAGAACAATCCCAAATGTAATTATTTTTTTTTCTTTTTTTTTTATTTTTTTTTTCAATACATTGTTTTGTTTTATTTTTTCCATTCAAGAACATAATTAAAGATAAAAAAAAATTTTTTTTCCTTTCTTCCCCTTTTCCCGGTCCCCTCCCACTACCCCCCACCCCTCCTCCCTCCCCCTTCTTCCTTGAAAGAGGGCATGGTGCCCTGCCCTGTTGGAAGTCCAAGGCCCACCCCCATCCCTCCTGGCCTAGGAAGGAGTGCATTCAAAAAGACTCGGTTCTCAAAAAGTTAATACATGCAGA
>PVIU01002874.1:0-18707 GCA_004026605.1 Ondatra zibethicus
ACCCCACCTCTAACCAGTCAGGTCCTGCCACTTGCCAGGTGCTGCACCGGCTCTTCTTCATTCTCTCAGGCAAAACTTTATCAGATGAGGTTGGGTATCATTGTCTTCCTTTGTTTCACGAGGAAACTGAGGCTATCAGAAGTTGCACCTGGTTACCCTGGCAGGGCCAGGTCAGAGATCTGCCTTTCCTGAGAGCCCCGCTGAATGATGACAGAATGATTGTCAAAAATGAAGCTTTCAAAAGTCCAACCTTTGTGGAAGATACATGCCTGGGTTAGTGTGTGAGTGTGTGTGTGTGTGAGTGTGTGCGTGTGGTATTTGAGATGTGTTCTGTCTGCTCCATTCTAAACAATGTTTATACTGCTTTAATCCAGTGGCCCCAAGGAAGATTGCTGGGTTTCTTTTGAGTATACTTCACACACAGCCTGCCTACATGGGACAGGTCACACGCAGCCCATGCCAGCCCTGAGATCTCAGGAAATCCACCAGATAATGAGAGAGGAAGGGCAGGGGTTTAACAGTTCCCTCCTTTCTAAAATGCAAGCACAGTGGAGGAAAGTAAAGCTGAATGAGGCAGGGGCATTCATCCTGACTCACTAGATGTCTGGGAAAACGAATTTAAATTTCATTGGCATTTTCTTCTCTTGCTGGGAGCACAGCTTTGTTCTGTGGGCATCTTAGGGATTTGCTATGGGATGGACTCTAATCTGCTGGCCTTAGCAATTTTGACCCTTGCCTCGGCAGTGGGCTTGCTTTGACTAGTGCTTATACTTTCTCTGGAACTAGCTTTTCTGGGGACCTCCAGGAGACCCATTGAAGGAAAGACTCTTTTTGTACTTTTTGACTCATGCAGATGTGGTCGTGGCTCATGCATCTTTTGATGCACTTAGGAGGACTTTTATGTTGGTTGTTCTGCACCTATGGCAGTCTGTAATAGACAATGCACTTTCAGGATGCAATCTTGAGTACTCACTGCATGGGGTGAAGGCAGTTAACAGAACTGGGTAGTGCCTACGGAAGTACTAAGGTTGGGTGGGAACACAAGAGATTGGTGGGAATAGCCAAGTGCTGGGCCCTCTGCCACTTGAAAACAAGTGGCATATCTGAGCCATGTGCCATAGCATGTCAATACATCCTCTCTCCACTAGCCAGGAACACACTGGACCACAGTGACCTCTAAAAAAGTTTGAGAGGGAGCAGATGATGCCAGGTGAGAGTCCCTACTACTCTATCAACTTCCAAAGTGAAAGACCAGTTGTCCTTTCTCAAGAGAGGCAGGAAGCTAAGGGAGTAAAGACCCTGACTACGGGTACGAAGACTTTTCTTTGCCTTGAGCCTGTATCTTTTGCTATAAGATGGAGGTAAGAACAGGCCTTAAATGAATTGATACATGTGAAATACACTGACCAACACCCAGAAGAACTTAACAAATGTCAGCTATGACATTGTCCTCATTGTGTACAGATGTATAAGTGTTCTATAACCACAAGGAGACCCTGTCTCAAATAAGGACCAGTTCCAACGCTGTCTTCTGGCCACATTTGAGCCATCTCACGTGCATGCCCACATTCATACACACAAATGCATGCACATGAGTCTCACACACACACATACACAATCCTCATTCATCAGTAGTCATGTTTTTTTGAGCCAAACAGGAAATTTATAGAAATTAGACCGTTTACAGGAACTCCTAGTTCAATGCTCTTTTTAGAATAGCACGTATGTAAATTAGGACATACACTTATTCATCAACGTGATCTTGCTGATAATCAAACATTCTCCATTTTTTCCTTAAGGCACAATGAGACCCTTTCTTACCTTCGGGAGCCTGTATTTGTCCCTGAGGTGGACTCGGAGGCATGCCCTCTCTGCCTTTTTCTGAGTAAATGCAGCATCCCTCTCCATCCTAAGAAACAGGTAAAGAATAGGAGACAGGGTCATAGGAGATAGAAAGTCCCATACCTTCCAGCTGGTACTTAGGGAGCAGGACCTTGGGTCATAATTGATTGCATTGACCACTGACATTTGGAAAAATGTAGACTTCACCCTCCAAGTCCCCAATATCTGCTTCTCTCTTGCTATCATCATGACACTCCAGCACTCCCAACCTCCAAGTCCTCAGGCACCCAGGGCCTGGGAATGTCTTCGTGGAGTAGGCAAAGAGCATCAGAAGGATAACTGTAGATGGGCTGCATGGTCCTGGACCCTAAGCCTCGGCATCCCCCACAGGGATGGCAGATTCCTCACTTGCTCCTCTGCTGCCTCAGAACCTGGGGAGGCTGCATTTCTAATAAACCTCTCCCTGGGCACTTAGAGAAGCAAAACAAACAAACAAACAACCAAAGAACAACAAAGCAAGGTGTCCTATTCTGGGACTGAGACATTCTTTGGAGGTGCCTGTGGTGTTTGGAGACATGATGCCAAGCTGTTTCCCATCATTGTCACTAGTGACAGTGCTTAGGCAGTGTTACTGTCCCTAGTCGGAAGCACTATCTACAAAGGAAGCAGCTTCGATTCGCATCACGCCGGTCTGGGCGCCTGCTCAATGGACGACCTAATTCAAAGGTTCTCATCCTGTGGGTTGCGACTTCTTTGGGGGTCACAGATCAGACATCCTGCATATCAGGCATTTACATTTTGATTCAGAATAATAGCAGCGTTACAGTTATGAAGTAGCAATAAAAATACTTTTATGGTTGGGGATCACTGTGAGGAACTGTATTAAAGGATCACAGCATTAGGAAGGTTGAGAACCACTGACCTAATTGGACCCATGATTAGGCCAATTTGAAATGGATTTCCTGGGTCATGATGACCTATACAAAAGCATAAAGCTTTGGGAAATACGTGCAAACCTCACAAGAATTGCTTCCTTCCCTAGTTACCCCCAGAAGTGCATGATTAATGCTGAATTTGCTCAAAGGCACTGTCAACTGACTGTATTGAAATGGACCAAGTTGGATAAAATAAGTTTCTTTGGGAAGCTGGGATTGAGACTGAGAAAGACTGAGACTTGAATCATGGTTTGAAGAATAACAAGGGAACTTGAAAGCAATTGGCTGGCCCTTTCCATTGCCCTGTGCTCTTACTGTTCAAGTAAGAGCTGGCTGGTAAGGAGACAGAAAAGCAGTGCCATGGGAACAGGACAATGGCAGGGGATGGAAAGAGTGCTTGTTCCTCAAAGGCAGGCCTGGTAAGTGTTCTGCTTATAGACTCTGTGGGACATCTTTGCACAAAGCACTATTTGCAGAAAAATAAACCCTGTTTTCATTTTTTTAGGTGAAAATTGTCTTTTTTTTAACTTGAAGATGCAAAGTAATCCCAACCATTACACAAAAGGCTGGCTTTGAAGACAAGCTACATCTGAAGTAATCATACTAAATGTGCCTGGGACTCAAGTGGTCTTGACTCAATTCTACCTCCAGAATGTTCTGGAATAGTCCTGAGACAACATTCTGTTCAACCTTCTAAGTTTTAGAGAATTAGGAAAAAGTGATTTATCCCAGAGGTTAATGCCCCACTGTGTGGGTAGGAAGCAGATCCTTTCTCCTCAATATTTTATTAGGAGAACTTTCAAACATTCAGGAAACTTGAAAGAACCTTAGATTGAAAGCCACATTTCAAGGACCTAGCCTCTCCATTTCGAATCTCATGTTTCGAAACACATACCTACCACTCTGTTCATTTCTTCTTCTTACTTTTTGATAGATTTAAAGTTGCAAATATCAGAACACCTCCCCAGAACACGTCAACGTGCATATTATTATCCTGAGTTATGTATTTATTTATACTCCCTCTATTTTTCTTTTGAAGAAAATACTGCATGCAACTCCATTTCCCAAACTTTCAAGTGTGCCATTTGGTGATGCCCCCAAATGCCCACACCTGTGCAACCCAAGGCCTTTAATCCGAAAGATTAAAAAGACACACTCACCGGTTTTTTTTAGTTGACCAATTAAATCAAGGCCAATTACAAATGTGCCTAAACCAGGAAGTGTTAAGCTCTGTTAAGCATGGTGGACAGGCTCCCTTAGCATCGCTCACGTCCATCTCTATCAGTAGCATGCAGAGGCAGCGAAGCTGCAGGGGTCTCCTTAAGCAGCAATGTTCTGTGGGCTAGAGGTAAAGGTCAAAGGAAAAGCATCCTTGGAAGCCAAGAGCCACCAGCCTGGGCCCCGGGAGGAGGCTCGCAGTCGGGGTGGAGCTGCTCTACAAGGGATTGATGTTCCGGTACTCACTTCTCTTCAATCATCTGCTTCTGGTACTCCTCATATTCCTCTCTAGTCATCCCTTGAGCTGCTGCGGGGTCCGAGGTCCCTCCTTCTTCTTTCTTTTCTTCAGACCCACCTCCAAATCCTAAATTCTTTACCTGGTTACTTATCATGTTTTTCACAAAGAAAGCCATGGTGTCTCTGCCTGAGAGAACTGAAACCCAGTCAAAGCCTGACAGTAAACAAAGCAGACCAAAGCAAAACCTCCAAATGTTCTTAACCACAGCCACACATTTGGGAGCGCAGGATTTGCGCAGCCTCCTCTGTCCAAGGGCACAGTGATAGAGAGAGTGCTTTTGCTAGTTGTAAGCTGGATTAGAGGGTGAACTCTTAGCATGGAGGCAGATGGTTCCGATTACTAAAACCCGCAGTCAGATTCAACCTTCTGCCTTATGATTAATACACGCAGCTAATTTTACGGGGCAGAAGCCCCACCCATTCCTTGCTCTGCTTTCCTTAGGCTTCTAAATTTTATTTATTTATTTATTTATTTATTTATTTATTTATTTATTTATTTATTTATTTATTTATTTTTGCCAAAGCTGGAGATTGAGCACAGGACCTTACACGTGTCAGGCCAGCATACTACCTTTGAGCAAAGCTCCCATTCCCTAAAGTTCAAATTATATAGACAACAGGGCTTCATCAAGAGGCCCATTTCAATTATATTAATTGGAGCCAAGTGATTATATGGCTGCTGTGGAATTTCCACATCCCAGCATTGGAGTACAACATCCTGTTGGAAACAGTCCAGTGAGATTCAAACCTCAGAATGCTTTATTAAGCAAAAAATAATGCTTTTGATCCATATCTGATCTCACTGGACTCTAATTCTCAGGCAAGCGTTGCTTTGAGGTTTTGTTCAGTTTGGTCCCGCTTCACTGGAAATGGTGTCTCTCACAGAAATACACAAATCGGGCAAGAGGGTTCAGGGGTGAGCCATGGTCTTTAGTTCACCCAGGGAGAGTTGCTTAGCTTCTTCGACTGCATGGAAGTGCCATTCATGTTCCCGAGAAGCTGGTTTTGACACTCTAAGAGACAGGCCCCCAGGTGAGTCAAGACCTCAGCATGCATTGCCGCTCTTTATCCTTTACACAGTGCTCTTCCTGGGTGCTGGGCTTTAACTCGGTTACAGCTTCCACGGTGTGCTGTAACAGTGCATTCTCTCTGGTATGGCTTTCTTCAGGTCAAGGTAAGAACTGACTGCAGCTAAGTCTTTACTCCAGCAGTTCTCAACCTAGGAGTCATGACCCCTCCGGGGTTTGAACAACTCTTTCACAGGGGTCACATATCAGATATCCTGAACATCAGGTATTTATATTACAATTCATAACAGTAGCAAAATTACAGTTATGAAGTAGCAACAAAATAATTTTATGGTTAGGAGTTATCACAACATGAACTGTATTAAAGGGTCACAGCATTAGGGAGGTTGAGAACCACTGCTTTAATCTATATTCAAATGTTTCTGATTAAAGAGCTAGGGCAGGGGGAAGGACAGGAGCCTTATTTGTAATTAATGCTCATTATTTTCTCCTCAGGAATAATCCTCCAGACATAGGCCACTACTTCTAAGAGTCACAAAAATAAATAACCTGGGTTTTAGTAGCTTTTTACATAACGTGTTCACTATATATATTTCACGGCTTATTTTCCCTTCTACTAATCTGTTTTAAATGCTGCTCAAATAGCTTCAGAGTGAAAGACCAAAACAGATAACGTGGAGTGAATTAGAAATTCACTGAAGACAAGTATTAACCCTTGCCCCCACTTTTGTTTTTAGATAGGTTGCTGGGAACTTAGCACACTCAAGCATTATTTCTAAACTCCTGCTAATGGTGAGCTATATATATCTCATCTCTCAGAGGGGTCTCCCAGAGCCTTTAAGGCTGTAAATTCTGTCTTAACTTTTAGACCTTGTGGGGTTTTCCCCTCTTACAGTTTAGTGCAGAGAAATCCTCTTTTAGAAAATATTGCACATCCAAACACGTTAATCTTCTATAGCAAAGGACAGCCTTCTGACGTTCTGTCCTCTGTGAAAGGTATGGTCAGAGAGTGAAGCCCCAAAGCTATGCCAACAGCCAATTTGGATATGATGGGTATGAATCACAGAGTAAGTACTATACCTTAGCAAAACAAAAGTCCAAAATAATGAAAATTAAAACCCATTGTGTTAATACTGTTAATGAAGAAGGCATCCATTCTAAACCCCAAACTAGCCTGTTAAACATTTTCTCCTTCTTTCTCTGTGTCTCTCTTTGTCTCTCTCTCTGTCTTTGTGTGTGTGTGTGTGTGCTCACACCCAGCCTTGCAAAAACTCTTAGGTGTTATCACACCAGTGTGGAAATGGGATATCCCTTTCCAGCGCTTTGCTTTGGGATATGGAATTCTGACTCGCTCCCCAGCCGACACTCCCACTTGTGGAAATCACATCTTGTATCTCGCTGTATTGCAGCAGTGATTTTATTTGATACCCACTGACTATGTTCTGCTGTGTGCAAGATCTTTGTACAGATGGTTGGAGAATCTTCTGTTCTTCCAGGAAAGGGAAATAAATTCCACAGGGTACATAAAGTGAGACAGATAGGTATTGCTGTTCCCATGGCTCCTTCTGCCCCTGGGTCCCTAAGCCTCACTGTGGCCTCTGAGGCCTTACATTCTCGAAAGCTTCTGCTATATTAGGCTTTCCTACTACCCCTCAAGTAGCTTTAATTTTCGCTGTCTGCTCCTATATTTCCTCCCTCGTCCCCCTCTTACCTACCCCTCCACACTTGATCCTCCATCCCAGTACCCCATCCATCTATTCTTTTTTCCTTTCCTAGGGAGAGCTATCTGTCCACTATAATCCCTTACTCCATACCTAATCTCTGCGGTTCTATGGATTGTAGCTTGTTTATCATTGACTCAACAGCTAACATACCCATATAAGTGAATGCATGCCATATTTGTCTGAGTCTTGGGTTACTTCACTCAGAGTGATTTTTTTCTAGTTCCACCCATTTACCTGTGAATTTCATGGTTTCTTTTTAACAGCTGAATAATATTCCACTGTGTAAATGTACCATATTTACCTGTTCATCTGTTGAGAGATAACTAGGTTGTTTCTAATTTCTGGCTATTATGAATAGAGAAGCAATGAACATGATTGAGTAAATGCCCTCTGGTAGGATGAAGCATCCCTTGGGTATATGCCCAACAGTGGTATAGCTGGGCCTTAAGGTTGATTATTTCCAGCTTCCTGAGGAACTGCTACACTGATTTCCATAGTGGATGTACAAGTTTGCACTCCCACCAGCAATGAATGAATGTTCCCCTTACTCAATATCCTCATCAATATGAGCCTTCATTTGTTTTACTGATTTTGACCATTTTGACTGATATAAGATAAAATCTCAAAGCAGTTTTGATTTGCATTTCCCTGATGAAAAGGATTCTGAACATTTTTCTATGTGTTCTTGGATTCAATTTGCACTTTTAAAATTTTTTTTTAAGATTTATTTTATGGGGGGCTGGAGAGGTGGCTCAAAGGTTAAGAACACTGGCTGCTCTTGTAGAGGTTCTGAGTTCAATTCCCAGCAACCACATGGTGGCTCAGAGCCATCTCATAATGAGATGATGCCCTCTTCTGTCGTGCAGGCATACATGGAGGCAGAATATTGCATACATAATAAATAAATCTTTTAAAAAAATATTTATTTTGTGTATGACTGCTTTATCTGTATGTATGCCCTTTTATGCCAGAAGAGAGCATTAGATTCCACTAGAAATGGTTGTGAGTCATCATGTGGTTGCTGGGAATTGAACTCAGGCCCTCTGGAAGAACTGCCAGTGCTCTTAACCACTGAGTCATCTCTCCAGCCCCAGTTTACAAGTATTTTATTGAGAATTTTTGCTTCTATGCTCATAAGGAAACATGATCTGCAATTGTCTTCCTTTGTTGGGTCTTTATATGGTCTGAGTATCAGTCTGGTGTAGGAGGTCCTTCTGTATTTGGGTTGCTTTCATTGGTTAATAAAGAGACTGCCTTTGCCTTTTGATAGGGCAGTCCTTAGGTGGGCGGAGTAGACAGAACTGAATGCTGGGAAGAAGGCAGTGTGGCAGATGCCGTGTTTCTCCTGCTTGAGACGGACACTGGTTAAGAATCTTTTCCAGTAAGCCACAGTCAAGTGGCGATACACATTAATGGAGATGGGTTAAACGAATATGTGAGTGTAGAACTAATGGTCCAGGCAGTAATTTAATTAATACAATTTCCATGTGGTTATTTGGGGGGTTAAGCTAGCTAGGCAGCCGGGACAAGCCAGGTGGAGGGACGCAGCCCGCTCCTCTCATTACTACAAGGGTGCAGATCACAGATAAATAAAATACAGCTGCAAACCAGGGCCTATTTGGAAAATAGCTACTTAGGCCCCAACATCAAATCAATGAAGGAAAAAGCCAATTTACTAAAATATTTCTTTTATTTGAATAAGGTCATTGACATTTCCTGAATTCCAGCTAGCATCAAGTAACAATCAGAAAACAAAAACAAAAACAAAAAAAAGCTTGACAAAATGTTATATAATTGAAACTGACAGTGGATAGAAGACCCTTTTAAACTTTAACATCATAAAGGAAATATCTTAACACAGGCAACATACAGATTTTAAAAAGTTGCAAGAGCTGATCTCACCCTAAATCTTACAAATACAAAATTCCCAATGACTAATTTGTTCATCACCTTTCTCCAGACAGCACGTGGGCCCTGCGAGAGCATCAGACCCCCGCAACCAATCAGTTCTTTACAGAGACCGAGTCTCAGCAGAGCAGCAGGTGAGCCCTTATTCAAGTCTTTTCCATTTTCCTAAGTTATCAACATGTGCAGCTGTCTGATATAAAAACTGGAGACGGTCAGAAGGCCACAGCCCCAGCAGGCAGGCTTCATGCTGAGCACGCTTATGCTTCTCCATGAGTCAACGATGACTCTAAAGTTTCAAAGTCATCACCGAAGCGCCAAGAGGTCAGCTAACAACCTGCGGTTAGTTTATAGTTGCTGATGAAAAACAAGCTTTTACAAAACAAACAGTAACAAGCACAGAAGAACCAGCAGAGTTGCTGATCTCAATGACAGCGAAAACGTGTGTAGCTCAGCTTTGAGCCAACAAACACCCACCACACACAGCTTTTCCTACTCCTCAAGTTAGCGGTTCTCAGCTGTCAGTGTATTATGTCTGTGGTGTCTGTGGAATGGACACTCTGAAGCCCCACCTGATTTGTGATGTGGCTAGATTGGACTGAAGCCTTGGAATCTGTATTCCTCATAAGCATTCCAGGAACGGAATGGCTGGTCCATAGGCCATGTCCTGAAAAACACTGACGTGCCTTCAATACATGACAAAACACTGTTATTGTCTATGATTTCATGGTGAGGTTTTACGCTAAAAAAAGCATTCAAATAATTATAACAGAAACAGCGTATTTCACAAATCTATCAGCAATTACATAATTGCAATTTCTTTTAAAAGTGGCATCATAAAATTACATTAATGTTTTAAAATAATTTTGTCTTAATCCAAGGCACCTGTAAAATACTTGCTGGTGTGAGAAGTGAACTATTCCAGTTACACAGAACACTACAGAACGGAGGAACTCTGGCAGTGATAATTTCCCCCAGAGCAAGGTTTTGCTCAGAAGATTCAGATTTAATGATCTTGAGGAAAACAAAGACAGACATACTATGTGAACGATCTTGCTGAGTGATTTTTAAGCAATTAACAAGTAAAATGATTCCTGCTCCTGCTACAAGGGCTAGCTGCAATCACATCAGGAATGATCAGCGCACTTCCCCTGGACTTGAGCCTGAAAAGTGTACACTGCCCTGTAATGTTCAGGCACACATGACTGTGGACTTTGTAATGCTGGCTTTGGCAGCCTTTTATCTCAAGAAGATTCCCCAATGTCTACAATTTGGCTTTTTTTCCTGAAAGTTTTTAAAATATAAGTAAATTCTGGAAGATGACATTGTGGAGCATGAGTTTCAGAATGTCAGCTGCAGAGGGGAAAGTGCTGCATGTTGCAGTTTCCTGCAGCCACTGCGAGGGCACGGTCTGAGATCTAGGAGGAACGCCAGCAGAAAAGGCAAGGCGAGACTGCACACATGGTGCTACAACACAGAGTGCTCGTCATAAAGTCTTCACTTAGATTTTAGGCTGTTAGCCCAATCTGCAAATAACATTCGAGGGAAAACTTACAAAGGCTTAGAACAATTTAGTTGCATATCTTAAACAGTGTTGTTCTGGATCCCATAGCAAACGAGATCATTACTTTAATAAGAGGTAAATTGTCTTGAAGCCAGCGGAAGTCCTAGCTCAGCTGTGAAAAGAAAAGTGAAATCTGCACTTGAAAATGTCACAGGTGGTTCCTCAAATAGCTACAACTAACTGTGCGCTGCTATCAGCTCTTGCCAGCCTAATGTTTCCTGGTTAATCACCAATGGACGCTTCACGGTATCCTTATATCTAGCATTTAAAGGAGAAACAGGGAAGTATTTACTTTACAAATTTGTTTTCAAATAGCTCAGAGCTGCTTCTGCTATAGCCCCCTCAATTTACATTTGAAAGTCACAAACCAGAGTAATATAAACCAGAATGTATTGTAAGTCCTGTGAATTTAAAATAGCTGTAGAACATGTAATTAGAGCTAATTACATATTTGACAGATTGGGAGAAATAAATTCCACAAATTAAAAGTATAAAAATTATTTCTGTAATATCAAATTGACATTATTGGAACAAAGATATTCAAGACAATGGCCATCACGAATGATTATACCAACAGGCAAAATAGCCATTAAAAATTATCATCATAAGACTGTTCTCACCTAAATGATATAGGCAAAAAGTAGTTATTCACTTCCCACAAAAATTTTCTTTAAAAGTGAAATACACATCCAAGATTGAAGGGGAAATCATTTCATTAAATGCTTCTACGCCTGGCATCTAGCTTCAAGCTCTCAGACAAATCACTGATCCCAAGGGGAGATGTGTTGGGACCAAAGGACTCTAGAACTTACTCTTGTATTGGGAATCTCACTTCTAAAAATGACTTTGGTTACAAGACTCATATGAATAGGGTGCTCTTGCTTAGACCTCATATTCTGGGAAAAAAAAGGCAAGTGTTTATATAAATATAGAAACCTCCGATACTGGAGCTAGAGAGGGTAATGCCCACAGCCAGTGGCTGCCCCTACTTTATGTCTTGACTTGCCATTATTCTCTTCAGTGGTTGCACTCTGCCTATCAGAAGCTCGTTGACATGTAAAGACATGTTGTACTATGAACAAAATGTGGTTGTCTTGAAGATTTATTTTTACTGAAAAATGAATGTTATTCTATACAAAATTTAATAACTTAGACTATGGAGCAATTTAAATACTAAATCCCCTCGAAAAGACAACATTTGCACATTCATACATACATGATGTACATACAGGAAAATGAAGGTCAAAAGAATTTTTTGGCAGCTGCTTCTTGCTGAGTCCTAAAAAAAGAAAAGGAAAATCAACAGATGCTCTATATACTTAACTTGGGAAAGAAACAGGATTGTTAAATTAAACTATCAATGTCCCCTGAAGCAAAAAATACTGAGATAAACACACTCTAAACATGCACACCCAAGAGACTAGTGAACAAGTTTTCTTTGCACTGAATTGTCTGTTAGTGAAAGCTGCTTTAAGGTCCTAGTTAATTCCACAAGTATTTTATCCTTAAACATGTCGGGTCAAATGTCATCAAGAGACTTACCTGTACATGATATAGCCAATGAACAACACTGTCTGCACAACTACAAATATCACAAAGTGGACTGTGGATAAACATGACGGAAATGGTGGTAGTTCTGGGCATTTTGGTTTGTCATTAGATGGCTGTAAAGCAAAGAATCTGTATTATAGTTAGTCAAATTGATGGCCTGGAAAGACATAAATGTGTAATTTTATAGAATTCAGTCTGTTAAATAAACAAGTATTTCATTTACTCATTCCCCTAAATATTTTCTACCTATTTAACTTTTAGTATCTTTTAAAAATTCTTTTTCTTTCAAAGAGCAACTGACATAAGAAGGACCCCCTGTGCCAACTTGGTGCCACCTACCCTACAAACCATGATTTCAGTGCCTTTCAAGGTTCTAGAGAACAGGGCTCCCACAAACTCCTACTGCTCTGGATGCTTCCACTTCACAAGTTCTGCACTGGCATAATAATCAACAGCGCAGACCCATGCTCAGTAATGTTCCAGTCCATACGATAAATTACATGCACCCTACCAACAAACTACTTGAACAGAATTTTGTTTCCTGCCTTTGCAATCTCACATCAAACCTGACTGACTTCTGAAAACTGTCCATCTTCTGTCTCCAAAAGACAAGGTATCTTAAGGGGCTAATTAAACATCAGGGACAAAGACGTCACTCAGATATAGTGGCTTCTAGGATTGGTTGTTCTCAATCCGGTTGCATGCATCTATGAGGCACAGTTTTCAGGAAATACCCACCCACAGCACCAAGCTGGCCACTGCAACAAAGAGAGAAAATATCTTTAAACAAAACTAAAATATAACAATTTGGATGAAAAGCCAGGCCAATAAGAAAACTAATAAGCAAGATTTGCAAAAATGATTCAAGGCATGGACATAGAAATGGTTAAGAAAGGCAGGGTCCAGATAGAATGGAAATGAGATTGGAAATTGAAGACTAGAGTGTTTTCCCTCTACTGATGATCTTGAAAGTCATGTTAGTGTTATTATTGCTGACATGAATGTAACATATTTCAAGGGATTGGGTCTTCTGCTTCTTCTAAGCTTAATTAGGACCAACCATATTCCAAATACATGTTGTACAAGGGCACCAGCAAGGAAAGCACTCAAGATAATCTTATTTAATTTAACTCTATCTAATCTCAGAAAACCTAACTGATGCAACATAATAATAAAGTTGCAATAAAATTTAAGGTCAGAACCTTGAGAGAACATATGCCAAAGAAATATGCTTTTAAAAACACAGACTCACAAGAATATATAAAACCAAGTCAGCTAAAATCCCAGTACTAGGGCGGGAGGGGCGAATGAAGTCCTACACCAGCTTAGCTCCTGCTGGCTACTGACGGCTGCCAGGGGGAGGGAGTCAGCTCTCTTCAGGGATGTGACCCCGGTGCACTGCCAATGCTCGGGGGGGCGGCCCTCATGGACACACAGGCAGCACTAAGTTGTCTGGGGTTTAAAGAGCACATGGTGGGGGAAGTAGAAGTAGTAGGAGGGGAAGGAGTAGGGAATGATTCTGATCAAAACACCTTATATTCTACAGCCTTCCTTCCTCATCCCATCCTTTGTCTCACTGGCTAACAACTTAGCTTCTCTCTCCCTGGAACCCCAATGACCACTCCCACCAGAGAATCAGGAAAGTGACCTTCACTCTCCTAGCCCTCCGATTCAAATCCCCCAGTCTCATTCCCAGCAATGTAGCAGGCTACCGTCAGGGGCTAGCTTTCCCTCCCTTCCTCCATTTGCTGCAGACCCCTAGATACTCTTAGTAAACCCATCTTTCCTCCCTCCTGTCATCTTCTCAGTCCCCAGCTCTTCTAGTCTATCCCCATTCCTGCAGGTCACTCCCAACACCTAGAAACAAGTTTACTGAGGATACCCAGTGGCTACAGCAGCCAGGGACCCCAGAAGCACTCCTTACCAGACAATGCATTGCAACCACATACTTCTAAGATCCAAAGAGCGCAACAGAAACCAAGGATCAGAAAACTCACCCAGCAAAGACAACACCTAGAATCACAATCATCCCAAACTCTAATGCCTAGACAGCAGCATAAAAACATATTAACACACAGGAAAGTATGTCTCTACTAGAGCCTGGCAAGCCTACTAGAGTAGGCCCTAAGAAATGCAATATAGCTGAAACACAAGACAAGGACTTCAAAATGGCTATTGTGAATTTATTTGGAGTCCTTAAAGAGAATATGAAAAAAAATCCACTAATGAAATCTATGGAAACAAACGGGAATGGAATGACATTAACAAAAACAGCATGATATTTCATAAGATGCAGACAAAGCCTTTAACAAAATGTAACACTCTCAAGATAAAAGTCCTGAAGTGTCTAAGATACAAGGATGTACCTTAACATAATAAAGGCAGTTTCCAGCAAGCCCACAGCCAACATCAAATTAAATGGAGAGGAATGCAGAGCATTTCTACTAAAATCAGGAATGAGATGAGGTTGTTCACTCTCTCCACACCTATTCAATATAGTACTTGACATCTGAGCTAGAGCAATAAGGCAACTAAAGGCAATCAAGGGTGCTGTAGAAAGTCCTACAGCCAGTAGTTACCTGCCCACTGGGGCGTGGCCTCTTATACTATTTATGCCGATGTAGAACATGCATCCAGCCTCTTTTCCCACTGTGGGATTCGGTTTCTGTTCTC
This sequence comes from Ondatra zibethicus, assembly GCA_004026605.1. Lineage (NCBI taxonomy): Eukaryota > Metazoa > Chordata > Mammalia > Rodentia > Cricetidae > Ondatra > Ondatra zibethicus. The sequence continues at coordinate 14,738 of PVIU01002874.1, forward strand.
CGTTCCAGCAGAGGATTCTGATTTGTGAGTGTATCCCTAAATAAATAACCGTCTATTTCTCAATTCTGAGCTAGTGTTGGATTTCTTTTAAGTGTCCTTCTTCACAAGGGGATAACAAAAGTGGAATGGAAGAAGCCAAACTATCTTTATTTGTAAATGATATCATAGTTGTGGTTTGAATGAAAATGGCTCCCATAGGTCCCCAGGAAATGGCACAAGTAGGAGCTGTGGCCTGCTGGAGGAAGTGTGCCACTGGGGGCGGGCTTTAAGGTCTCAGAAGCTCGAGCCAGGCCCCTTGTCATGCTCCTTTCCTGCTGCCTGCGGCTCTAGATGTAGAAACCTCAGTTACCTCTCCAGCACCAGGTCTGCCTAGATGCCACCATGATGTTAATGAACTAAACCTCTAACCTGTAAGACAAACCCCAATTAAACGTTTTCCTGTAGACTACTGCTGTGGTCATGGTGTCTCCTCACAGCAATAGAACCCTAAGACAGCATTATACATAAGTGACCCTAGAAATTCTACCAGGAAGCTTCTACAGCTGATACACACTTTCAGCAAAGTAACAGGATACAAAATTAAAACACATACACACAAAACCAGTAACCTTCTGATTATTACAAATGACAAACAGACTGAGAAAGACATCAGGAAACAATACTTTTTACAATAGCCTCAAAAACAAACAAACAAACAAACAAAAACTTGGTATTACTCTAACCAAGCAAGTGAAAGACTTGTATGATACAAAATTTAAGACACTGAAGAAAGAAAATGAAGAAGATATATCAGAAGATGGAAAGAGCTCCCATGCTCATGGATCGGTAGGACTGATATAGTAGAAATGGCCATCCTACCAAAAGCAATCTACAGATTCAACGCAGTCCCCATCAAAATTACAACACAATTCTTCACAGATCTTGAAAGGACAATTTTCAGCTTACTATGGAAACACAAAAAACACAGGATAACCACAACATTTCTGAATGATAAAAGAACTGCTAGAGGTATTACCAGTTCCAACCTCAAATTGTACAACAAAATTACAGTAATAAAAACTGCGTGGTATTTGTATAAAAAACAGACATGTTGATCAAGGGCATAGACTTGACAACCCAGATATAAATCCACATACCTACAGACACCTGGTCTTAGTTTTTTTTTTGTTTTGTTTTTGTTTATAAATAAGTCAGAAATACACATTGGGAAAAAAAGATAGCATCTTCAACAAATGGTGCTGGTCAAACTAGGTGTCCACATGTAGATAAATGCAAGTATATCCACACTTATCACCCTGCACAAAACTCAACACCAAATGGATCAAAGACCTCAACATAAGGCTATCTATAATAAATATGATAGAAAAGAAAATGGGGAATAATCTTGAGCTCATTGGCGCAGGAAAAGACTTTCTCAACAAAACATCAATAGCACAGGAACTAAGGATAACAATAGTGAGTGGCCTCATTGGAGTGTTTTGAAAGAAAAATGGCCCCCACAGACCCATAGTGAGTAGCACTGTTAGGAGGTATGGCCTTGTTGGAGTGAGTGTGGCCTTGCTGGAGGAAGTGTGCCACTGGGGGTGGGCTTTGAGGTCTCAGAAGATCAAGTCAGGCCTAGTGACTCACTGTCTCTTTTGGGTGCCTGCAGATCAAAAGATGTATAACCCTCAGCTACTTCTCCAGAACCATGTCTGCTTGCATGCCATCATGCTTTCTGTCATGATGATAGTGGACTAAACCTATAAATGTGAGCCAGGCGCAGTTAAGTGTTCCCTTTATAAGGCTCGCCATGGTCATGGTGTCTCCACAGCAATAGAAACCCTAACTAAGACACTTCATGAAACTGAAAAGCTTCTGTATGGCAAAGGACACCAAAGCAGCAGCCTACAGAATGGGAAAAGATTTGTTACCAACTACACATCCAATAGAGGGCTATCTAAAAGATACTATCTAAATATATATGTATATATTTAGATATCAAGAAAAAATAAACCAATTAAAAATAGAGTACAGATCTAAACAGTTCTAAAAAGATGAAACTCAGATGGCTGAGAAAAACTTAAAGAAACATCCTTTATCAAGGAAATGCAAGGGGCTGGAGAGATGGCTCAGAGGTTAAGATCACTGACTGATCTTCCAAAGGTCCTGAGTTCAATTCCCAGCAACGACATGGTGGCTCACAACTATCTGTAATGAGATCTGATGCCCTCTTCTGGCCTGCAGGTGTACATGCAGGCAGAATACTGTATACATAATAAAGAAAACATAAAAAAAAAGGAAATGCAAGTTAATACTTTGAGATTTCTTCTTTTACCAATCAGAAAGGCCAAGATCAATAAAACAAATGACGGCTTATGCTGGAGAGCACACAGCAAGGGGAATACTTATCCACTGCTGGTGGGAGTGCAAACTTCTACAGTCACTATGGAAATCAGTGTGATGGTTCCTCAGGAAGCTAGAACTAGATCTACTTTAAGACCCAGCTGTCCCACTCGTGGGCATATACCCAAAGGACCTACATCCTACGACAGAGACACTTTCTCAAGCATGTTCACTGCTGCTCTATACACAGTAACCAGTAACTGAAAACAAACTAGATGCCTGTCAGTGTATGCATGAATAAAGAAAATGTGGTATATTTACATAGTTGAATATTACTCAGCTGTTTAAAAAATGAAATTCATAGGTAAATGGATGGAGCTTAAAAAAAAATCTTGAGATAACCTAGACCCCAAAGGATAAAAATGCTAGGCATCTACTTATATATAGATGCTAGCTGTGAAGTCCTTGGTAAGCAGGCTACAAGTCATACAATCATCAAGGTTATAGGGTAAGGAAGTAAGTGGGAGGACTGGATCACTCTAGGAAGAAGAAATAGAATAGACACTTATGGATGGGTTTGGGGAGGAGGACTGGAACAGTAGGATCCAAAGGGGGAAGGGAAGGAAAAGGAGTTGAGAGAGGAAAAATGAGGAGGGATGGCTAAAACTAAGGGCCACCTGAAGGGTTGTATAGAAACCCAATACAATAGCAGCTTCCTAAGATATATACAAATACAAAGGTGATCTAAATGTTCTTGCCAAATAACTGGGAAGACAGAGCCCCAACTGGACATTTCTTGTTACCAAATGAAGCATCTTGGAGGAGTTTGGAGAGGGGAAACTATTATCAGACTATATTATACTAAAAAGAAAAATTCAATTAAAAAAAAGTCCATCTCATATCCATGTATAAAATCTCAAGCAAGTTTAAAAACATGGATATTATAGAGGATATTAAAATGGGAATACAAATATTTTCATTGCCTGATAATATAAATCCCATACCCAAAACCCCCATTGCTTGCTCCTGCCTAGTAAGTAATGACAAGTGCAGACACAGAATTCTGCTTTCTACCTAGGAAACCCAAATCCAAAGGCTTTCAGAACCTATGGGACAGTTAGGACAGAACATGAGCATAGCTCAAAACCATGGAACAGGGAACCACCTTACCATGCTGCGCTGTGCAAGGCTGTCGATGTCTCTCTTCACGACATGCAGGTGTTCTTTGATGTCCATGAAGTGCTGAGTGGTCTCATAGATGCCTGCCGAACCAGGGTGCTGTATGCCACTGACCAGCCGGACCGTTTCACTCATGGAGTTCCTGGAACACGAAATCCCTTTGAAATCACAAGGGTTTTATTTTTTGTTTTCAGTTATACATTTCAAATGGTTACCCCTTTTTAAGCTCAACACATCAGATTGTTAAAAAAACAAAAACCCAAAGAAACAAATACAAAACCGGAAGCCAGACATAGTAGCACACACCCATAATCTCCATACTTGGAGACTAAGGCAGAGGACTGGGAGCTCAAGCCCAGCTTGGGTTACACAGAGAGACCCTGCCTGAAAAGAGGGGACATGAGGGGAAGAGAGAGGAGGGAGAGGAAATGAAAAAGGGGGAAAAGAACCCTAAGAAAGAAATGTG